>UCOH01006629.1:0-23308 GCA_900474275.1 Synergus japonicus
ATATATATATATATATATATATATTATACATATATCCATATCCTTTGTAAAATGTGTGAGAACGCGTGGGAGGAAAGCAGATCCGACGCTCTGAATCGCCCCGAACAAAGGGAGCTTTACCCTTGTCCCTTGATTCCAGAAAGTTTGCTCCCAGGTCGCAGGACACACTTCAATAGCTCCAGAAGCCAATATACAGATACCGGGCCTAATATCGAAACTTTTTGAACTTACAAGCGTCCCCCAATCTTCTTAATTAAATCGGAACACTTGAGGGAGAGACAGGAGGGTGCAGGAAATCGAAAAATCCAGGCAATTGTCATGAAAGCGGGTCAATGGAAGACATTTTGAATTTCACGATTGAGAGGGTCTAATTTTGTGCCTTTGGCAGTAATTTTTAAGTAATATGTTTTTCTGGACGCAGTGAAGAATATAATAACAGTTAATAAAATACTATTCAGTTTGATCCGAAATTCTGGTAAAGAAGTGCGATTTGGAAATTGGAATTAAAACTTGAGACATGTTTTATGGATATGAGTTTGGTGCGATTATAGAACGTCCAAAATTACTATTATAATTACCATTAATATCTGGATGTTGTTAGTGTTGAATATATTATATGGATATCATATTTTAAGTAAAAGATAAAAGGTATTAAATTTGAATGCATGCATGTTTCCCATGCTGATGATTTTCCGCGGGAAAATAGAGATTAATGGCGATTCTTTGAGGAAGAATGCAGGGTGACGATGGTAATGATTTTCGACAATGGGAACTGTATCGCGTGCCGATAACGGTTCGATCGGCAATAAATATTGCATCTAACCGCACGCATAAAGGCTGCAGCCTCCGCAAAAGCGTTCCATTCATACCGATGCAACACATATAGCACACATTCGCCTCTCCCTCACCCTTTGCCCCATCCATATATTGATACACATAACCCGTTACAGTATGCCGGCCGCAAACATGATTTACGGCTCTTAAAAACTCGTTCGATTCATTAGAAAGCTTAGACCTCGAGATGAGGACATAATAGAGTCGCAGAAACGCGCATTAATCGAATATATACCTATACCTATAAACTTGTAAACACTTCGTCTGTAAAATCGACTCGCGTAAAGAAAAAATGGTAAAACGTTTTTATTTTTAATTTTTACATGATCTGAAACGAATTATGTACCTTTGATTTTTAACTGCAAGACTTGTTTTGGCATTTGAATAAATGTGCATGATCAGGAAACATGAAACCAAAAGAATTAATTTTCAATGCGATAATTGAATTTTCAATCAAGAAAATAAATTAAGAGCCTTAAAAAATTGTTTCAATATGCAGTTCTTAGAAATTACATACAATGTACCTAAATAATTAGATATTAAACTTTTGAAAAACTTTTTGTTTGAATGCGACGGCTAGAAACCTTAAAATTAAACAATTCCATCACCCAATCGGAAAAATACACATATGGCGTACGGAAATTTTAGATTATCAAAGCATCGTTTATTATTTACACAACTTGAAATTCAAGCCTTTCACAATTCTATCAATTTGATTATCTATAATCAAAATGCCACAGATTCGAAATGAAGCTATACAAATTACTATAGATTCAAAAATTACATACATTTTAAAATTAAAATTGTTTGTAATATGCCTTTAAAATATAAAAATTATGCAATTTCAAATTGCATCATTATTGAATTTTCAATGAATAGTTTATTTTTTAATTCAAAGGATGAACTTTTAAATAGTTAAATTCCAACAAAAGAAATTAATTTTCAATAAAACAAGACGATTTTTCTGCAAAAAATATATTGAATTTTCTTATGTTTTATTGATTCATTCCGACTTGAAGTAAAATCAAGGAAAATATAAACGTGAATATTCTTATCTGAAGCATATAAAAAGTTAATAAAGTTTAAGTTATATTATTTGAAATTTAAGCGACATAAATATTTTTCCAGAAATGAAATAAACCATCAAATCAGAAGGGAAGCTTTTTGCATGCATAGCTATAACAGCCATAATGTTCGCGTTTAACCTATCCCACCCCTATTCGCTTTTCCACACCCCATTCTACTGTCTCAGCATTGAACCTCATTCTATAAAACCACCCCCTGAAACTCCAGTAAATCACAAATGCAGCGAAGCATCACCCGTGTTCCCGTTTTCCGAAACCGCGAATCGATCCAGAATCCACCACCAGTGGGCAACAAATCTTGGAAAATGTCTTAACATCTTCCAAAGAGAATTCAAATCTTAGATCCAAGTTTCAGTAAAAAAAAATTATCATAAATTACAGTCCATAAAAGAAATTTAAAAACTAAAATTCCCCTCGCAATCATGACAATGTTATGTTTATTCAATCTGTTAGCGCGCCTAGAATAATTCACAAAACTCAATAAATATTTCTTTATGCTTTGATGATTCTGTAAGACTCAGAGAGAAGGAAATCCGATTTCCTCTTCTCGAAATGCACCCGGAGATTTCCCACCTCTCCCTCTGATTTACGACCTCAAGGTCCGCATTCTTCCAAACACAACTGGCGCTCTAATTCGAAACGTCTATTTTTTGCCCGGAGACTCATTTCAACGAAAATAAGCGCATCAGGAAAAACCAGAGAGGCTTTTCAAAAAGTGAAGAAGGCAGACAGCAAAAAGACATTATTACGCAAGACAATTGTGTTATCTTGGGCAGGTATAAAGTAATGAAGAGACCCGGTGTCCTTGGCTACCAGATTCTCGAATCCAAGTTCCACGCGACCAGAGGTGGTCCACTAAAACATCTAGCCGGCATGTTTAAGATCTTATACCAAGATAAGTTGGGGTAGCGCACTTAGCGGGATATTTGTCTCCGGATTCCGCTCTTCGCCGAAGATAAACAGCCAGACTCGAATCTATATCCTCAGAATCATGAACGTTCGCAAACATTCGACAGAAAATTTTCATCGAAATTCTTTAATCGAAAACCATCACAATAGAAATACTAGAAACTCATGAATATAGAAAAAGCAGAATTTAAACTAGACTTGAAACATTGTAGACTGTGAAACATGTTTTCTTATCTCCAACGACGACAACATTGCAAACAATACAAACACCACATTTGCTTATTTTCATTCAATCAATTTGTTCTTATCCCCAATAACTAATCTTTACATACGTCAAGCTCACATTCAGTTGATTCAACACTTTTCATCCAGATGTATAAACACTTTCTCACGGCATAAATTAGATACCAAGCTAAATTACAATTCGCAGGATTTAAACCAGCAAAGGCCTGAATTTCGAGAATATTGCTGATGATTTGATGAAACTCACCATTCCGGCGTATGCATGAAGGTCTCATGGTCAGGATCAAGCACAGACATCGTGTAGAACCGCGTGTCGTACACTTCTTCCCTATATCAACTAATTAACATTATGGACAAGTCAGACAGTCAACGCGGGCGAGTCCCGGCGAAGCCGGCAATTACGCTGCGCCTAGCATGTGGCCTTATCGTAAACGTGTCGCTGCGCGAAGAAGCGTATGCTGACTGTACAAACAATGCCAATTACATATACACAGGTGCCAATTATCCAGAACGCAGCTAACGCATATATAGCCCAACTGCTTGTCTACTTCCAAGACTCTTCTCCTGACAACTGCACTGACAGCTCTTGCGATAAGGGCACGTGACACGTACCTATGTCGCCCAACAGCGACTTTTCCACAACTCAATTCAAGTTCAACACTTGATGTACTTCTACTCTTGATGTTCTTCTATTCTTGATGTTCTTCTACTCTTCATATGATTCAACTCTATGTGCTTCAAATTTCATCAAAAATCCTAGGAAATTACTGGAATTCTCCATCAGACGCCATAAATCACAACTGATGCTTGTCATGCATATTCCAGACATTTGGAGATAATTCCTTAATTCTTCATCAGTAAACTGCACCACTTTGAATTTACCAACAGCATTTAACCCATTATTATCACAACATCATTATTACAATCTGGCACAATCCTACACAGCACAATTCGACTTCCTTTCACATAAAAGAAACCATAATCACACACACACACGCACACACTCCCGAAATTCGAATTTCCGCGCCGAGATGAAAAACCCCGCAACTTTGATTCGATTATCAGCGAATCGAGCGGCTGTCTACGCGTCGTGTATCAGAGCTTCTGCGAGTAAAGACAGAAACGAACTTCCAACTTCCAGAAGTGACGAGCGACGCAGGGAAAAGAGAGACGTAACTAGAGAGATGGAGAGAGAGAAATAGAAATAGGGAGGCAAGATGGAGTGAGAAACGATTCGATGTGTGCTCGCGTGTGACGTTACGGTGGAGAAAAAGAGGGACGCAACACGCTGGCACACACGAATGCGGATGTTATGTTTGTGATGGTGTGTTTGTGTTTGCGATGTTGTGTTTGTGTGTGTGCAGAGAAGCGTATCCTCCCGTCGAGCTTGGAACGGACGAGAGCGTCGAGCTGTCAGCGCACCCCGACCCAACCCCTCGATGCTGATCCGAAGCCCCCTCCCATCTTTTTTGACTATCCCCCTCTTCCCGACGACGTCACGCACCCCCTAGTCGAAAGGGAAGGAAATAGAGGAAGGGCATAGCAGGAAAACGCAGGAGTACGAAAACTCGGGAGTGAGTGGTCCCTTTGCGTTTTCAGCCGAATTCGTATCATAATTCTTACCCATTGCCCACCCTTCGCCCGGACTCTCCGCCCCCTCCCCAAAAACTCATACCCAGGAGCCTTTTTGCTCTGCCGATGCTTTTCGTTCATTTCCACTTTTCGCCCCACGGGAGAAACGAAAATGTTTTGAAATTGGGCGAAAAATACAGAAATTGGGATAAAAAAGATCGATCCCCTTCGATTTTTTGTTAACTCACTTGCTTTATGGACTTTTTTTATGTTCTTTAAAAAAAACTATAGGATTTATATCTGAAAATCAGAAAGGTTAATTTAAAAATATAATACTAAAGAAATATTTTCAGTATTATTTGATAACGTTGTCGGCTTATCTGTTTTTAAAATAACAAATAATCATAATATTGGCAAAATATTTCCTCTTAAGGTAAAAAAAACTTGTAATGTTTAACGTGAAATTTAAAGTAAAGAAACTTCAGTTGCGTAAACATAAATTCTGTGATGCAATTTGTATATTGCGTATCTGGAACTCCATTAAAAATTCTGTAAACTATTGACCAAAAATTTTATAGAATATAATATATTCTAATAAAATACATTCTATATATTCTGTTCAAATGCATTTCTATATGCATTTCATGCATTTCTATAATATTCTCTCAATACGCTTTATACCTTTCACTTATTTTTATCATGTGTATTATTCAATCAAAAAATGTATTGGTGGATTTTTATCCAGATTACTAATTGAATTTTTTTGAAGTTTTTCAAATTTCGGGGTATTTTTATGGGAAATTGAGAATCTGATGAGAGAAGAGTGGGAAATTCGACCCTCCAACTCCATAACAGAACTGGAGTAGTGTTCTTGGAATCGAGGGATGGGTAGTGCTTTGTGTCAGAGCTCGCGTTTTTGTTTTGTAGCCAAATTAATTCGACCCTCGTTGCACAGTCCAGACGCATTGTTTGCGTAACAGGGAGTCGTACCATGAATAATCACCGGCAAAATAATCGAATCCGAACCCAGTCTTAAATCCTAAAACTTACATACCCCAAGATTTTCTTTCATAATCAGTAAAAAATCAAATCAAATTGCGTCAAATTACATCCAACAATATAAAATATATCCTCAAGTAAATTATAAAAAGAAAGCAGAAAAACATGCAAAATCCCAATTTCTTCCCATTTACATTTAATTTCTTACCATATAAAAATAAGGACGATGTATTCAAAAATTGAGACCAAGATTGAGACTCACCTGAAACAGACAAAAAGAACAACCTTTAATAAACTAATTCTCTCTTGCATAATAAATAACAACATTTATATTACAAGAATAACATTTCATACACGGAGAAAAATGAAAATCAGCGGTTTAGTAACATTTACACAAATTCATGTACCAAAAGTTTTGAACGTTTAAATGAACGAAATATTTTTTCCCAATTCTGTTTTATCTAGAAACGTTATATTTCAACTACAAATAACCATAGACCTTATAAATGTCTTTCATATTCTTCTATAAAAAATTAGTATTAATGCAAATTAATTAATGTTTGAGCAATTTTTATAGCTTAAAAAACAATCAATACAAAAATTCGTTCATTTGAACGTGCACAACTTAAATCACATACACATTCTGTAAACAAAACTTTTATTATAAGACAGAATCCAAAAATTTGGTAATCATTACTGATCTGTTTAGGAATGATTACCGTATTTTTGGACTGTGTCTTAAAATAAAAGTTTTTTTTACAAAATTTGTGTAAATGTTACTAAGCCGCCGACTTCCATTTTTCTCCGTGTATGGGAAACTACTCATTAAAACGATATTCTGGGTCGATCAATGCTCCTGATAAGAAATGAGTCAAATGAGGGTTCAGGGGCTTCCCAGATGTGGTTTTCAAAAAAAATGGAACGGATCGCCCACGAGTGCGAGTTCCCTGCCCAAAGTGATGACTCTATCCAATCCACAGGCTCGATTTCTCATCCGTATTCATCTTCCCTCGTGGGTTGAGCCATAGTCAAGGGAAGAAAGAAAGAAAGGTATGAAGGAGAGAAGCGCCTATGATTTATGGGAGCCATTACGGTCCTGATAATTATATGCTGCCCTATAGCCGCCCTCTTGTAAGCCACGAAAGAAACGAACCAACGGTGGATGATATCCTGCCTGCTGACCAACAACCAGCTCGCCAGACGCATGTTACGTGTTCCTCGTGATGGTATATCGATCGAATCGATATGCCAAACCAACCGACTCTTTGTTGGCGAAGGACTGGATCACGGCTTCACCCTCCAACCTTTTTCTACTGTTCATCCGGTCTCATAATTTAAGGCTAAGGTTATCGCAATTAGATTAAACACATGTTCCACCTCTATTCACGTTTCGCGTTACAACTTCCAAAGAAATTTGATGGATTTATGGCCAAGCTTCAAGGTCTTACCCAATTTTCGGGGAATTTTTCTGTGCAAGACCTTGGTTGTTATCTGTTTTATTTCGGGTGTGGATACTGTCGGATATGGATCAGTTTCTTAATAAGTTTTTGAACAACACGAAACTTATGGATGCATTGCAAAATGCATCGCTGTTAAAAATGGATGCGATCATCTTGTAAAATAATTTTGTGGAAATAAACAGCTAATTAGCTTCCAATGTACAATAATGTAATGTTGCCTACGATGTTCTGTTGAATTGTTAATTTCATAGTATGGATACATTGTAAATATTTTAAATGTGAACTAACTGTAAAAGGATAAGAAATATTGAAAATAATTTCCTCGATAAGAATTGCAAACGTTTAAAAAAAAGGTCAGTGTCACTAGAGCACCCAAGATGTCTTACTGACTGCTTTATCACCACCACAAGCATGAAACCGGTATTTGTGACAATTTGATAGATTGTATTCCGACTGATAAAAAGTCACTTTATCTAAAACTAACTCACTGTCAGTATTTCATACATTATGCATTACATACAAGATAAATTGTTCCTCACTTTATGATCTCATAATGATTTTATGATATTATGATTTCATTTCATTAACTTTTTTTCTACTTCTGCCTTATTTTCCATATTCGATGATGTAACTTTTTCGATGAATTTTTTCATCCTTTCCAATCCCGACTCAGATTTCCCTTGCTTTTTGTCGAAAATCTTCATTGGGACGTAAATAATAAAAAAAGCGTGGGATCGATAATGACGTAGAAAGGAGGAATCAGGAGGTTCTAAGAGTATGGTTAAAAGAAAAGTTGCGCTACGATGTAGTTCTGCACCCTGTGAAATCTCCACCCTCGGCTGTCTGCTATGGCGCTCGTAAATATTGGAGAGAGGGTCCGGCACTCTCCTAGTACTCCCCATGGACCGTCTATTAAGCTGATTCTTTTACGGACCACAATCATCTAAGTATTTCTTAACGAGTTCCCTAAACCGCATTTGAGTGGACTTTACTCCTGAAAGCTTTTGAGGTACTTGTTCTGATTTATCTACTTCGGAAAATCGGAAACATCCATGTTACGAGAGAATTTAGGTACAATGAGAAAATAAAATTCGAGTAAAGTAAATTCGAGACTAAATTGGTAAATTGGAAAAGCAGGAAAGCTACATTGAAAGAAAGCTACGTTTGACCTCTTGAGAGAAGAGAGCAGACGAGTTATTTTTCACAGCCTAATAAAAGTTCTTAATTCAGCCAATGATGACATTACTTTGTCTGATTGAGACATCGTTGAGCTTAATGCGGCGTTACGTCACGCGAGCGACTGTTACGATGGTAAATCGGTGCTTTTATTGTGTGCCACTGTGTGTTTCAGTCGCGTTTGGAAGTGGGCGCGGATCATTAACATAACCAACGAACGAACCAACCAGACAACTCGACATAAGAGTACGTGGAAGAGACAGACAAAGCGCCGCTAGCTGGTCATGGTTTGTACAACCAAACAGTCAAAAGGGTGCCCACATGCATTGTGGAAGCGACCAGGTGTCCAACTCCATGGGATCTTTGAATTTAGAGCCGCTTCTTGACTCCCAAAACACGTTGGTCCACCTTCAAATCATTTGAGAGACTCAGCTTGGCTTGCCAATCAAATCCCTCTTCTTCGAAATGGACTCCGATTGGTTGAGAGGATCGACCCCTGACCGTTAACAGTGAATGAATTTCAAGTCTTTTGGTTGGTTCTTATCCCTTTATTTGCTCAAATGCTTTTATTTGTTCAAATCCTTTATTTGGTCAACTCCATTAAAAGAAGTTCTTTATGTAGTTTATGAACTTCCATTTATTGTCTCTTGTAATATTTCCCAATAAGTTTAGACTGTCGAATTGTGGAAAGAAAATTCGGAAAACGAGACGGCTGCGGAGAGTTTAACATGTGGAATATTTATGACGTGTAGGGGATTGCCCCCGGTTGTTCGTTTCAGGAATGTAAATTACTTGTTTAACAAGTGGGTGTAGGTTTCACGAGCACAATAAAGATGAGGGCCATAATAATCGTAACGACACTGCCACAGATTTAGCGCATTATTAGACACTTTGTACGATGTTATAGCTAATCGGAAGGGTAACGTTTGGAAAATTAAGTGCTTTGTGTCGGTACATTAGTGGATCTTGACCAGCAATGAGGACATTACCCTCTTAATTTCAATAGCGGTATAAATAACTGGGATCAGATGATCCATTTCTGGTGCTGGAGTTTTGTTGCACTTGAATGTTCTTAAGGCGGAAAACAAACAATAATGTTGCTTTGTTATACTCTTTCAGATAAGAAGCATAACTCTGGGTTTGTTCGATACTCTACATATATAAAAATTACATAGATTTTATTTGTTCTCTATCAATTCCGGGTTAAGTATCTTCTTAATCATAGAGTGTTTCTCGAGATGATCCTCAAGTCTCAAGAAGTGCCTCAGGTTCTTCAAAAAGTTCCGCAAAGTGAAATTATTACAGTACATTATTATAACAGTACTATAGTCTTCTTAGTAAACTGATTAAAAAACCATTCTTCCAGAACTTTTACTTGATGCTTTTCTGATACCTACAACCAA
Source organism: Synergus japonicus (assembly GCA_900474275.1). NCBI lineage: Eukaryota > Metazoa > Arthropoda > Insecta > Hymenoptera > Cynipidae > Synergus > Synergus japonicus. The sequence continues at coordinate 9,682 of UCOH01006629.1, forward strand.
TAATCGGAAGATTTGTTTCATGTCATCACAGTACCTACATTCATCCCGTTACTAATAAAACCTGAATCAATTTACAGTAATTTGTTTCCTATAAGATGGTCTTCCAGGGATAAAGCGAAATAACAACAAAGGATCGATTTCGAGCCCATTTCTGCCTTGTAAGGATCCATCGATACTTTTTTTCTCGCTGGCATGATTTCAGCGACGGAGTGATTTATTGGGCTTAAATACACTCTTCTTATAACCGAGGATCCTCGGCAGGGCTGGAGGCCAGGGGATATTGGTAGTATGAGTGATCGTGCTGCCATTCGATTTTTCCTCTTGCGAAGAGGCCATTACGCAATGGAAACTTGGTCCGTATTGTTTTCGAAGGCGAACTTCTTAAATTCGAGTTATTTTCGTCGAGTGGAGGAAGACGGATGGCGCGTGGGTTTCTGGCTACATCTTCGGAGAGAAACCAGGGGGCGAATGTGTCACCCGGGCCATACCGTTCCCACCAAGTCGAGGAGAACTTGGAGAAGTTTTCGAGACGGAGAGTTGGCGAACGGGATGTTCTCTCAGAAAGCGCCTTGTGACGCCTTCAAGGCGCCATGTCTCGTTATCCACAGGATTTATGGCGCGCTAATTGCACCGCGGTGAACAACACCCTGGATATTTAACCCAACCGATGCGATGGGTGCAAGAGACAGTAGAGTGGCACCAAGACCGTTGTAGTCGACCAATCGTCAACACAAACTCTGACATGTTCCACCAGTTGCTACAAATCCTGCATCCGAAATTAAACCTGCATTTGGAACATTTCGAATAGGGAAATGATAAATCTAATGACTGCAATTGGTATCAGAATGAGAATGGAGAAGTTTCGTCCTTTGGTATTGGTTTTCAGGATCAACAACATCGATTTCAATGCGTTTTGATTTTCTCGGTTTCTGGTGCAAGTTTTCTTGGTAATTCGAGAAACAAAGAGTGATATTGGAAAATAGTGAACTGGTGGTTAGACTCAGGAGTTGGGAGTATAACTCCGAGTTCTAAACTTCTTTACCCGCCACGATTTGGTTTTCCACGTGACATTGGGACATCCCGTACTGTCGGTCTCCTTCCTCAGCCCTTCCGTCGGGGCTGGTGATTTATCGCGATGGAAAATAGGAGAAATGAGAAGCGACCCCCGCTCAACTATATTCTACTCCACGTACCACAGCGTCCCTTTCGCTAACGAAATAAAAATACACCGCTCAACCGCGAACAAAAAGCAAAAGCATCCGACGGAAAATTCGGCGACTGACTGGGCGACAACGATGAGAAATTATTATTGCGGCGAGCGACGCTCTGGCGAGAGTAAAAATTATTGTATTTCGTTCAGACGTGTTGATAATGTTACTCTTGGCAAGATTTTGAGGTCAGGGTGGAAGTTTATTACAGCCAAAATAGCTGAAATTTATCGGGACTGAAGTATCCGACATCTTTATTATAATACTTTGCAAGATTTGCTAGATCTGAAGAAATTATCACATTCGGTGAATATTACTTTTAATCCCTAGGAAGTAAAAAATATAACTGTAGCCCCACTTGACCTGAAAAACAGGTGAAATTATATACAGGCATTAAAATATCATTTTCTGATAGATTGTACGAGCAGACAAAATTATAAGCTGAAGGGTATATGATAGGGTGCGAATTTTTCACACCCGATTATAGGGTGCTTGTTAACACGATTCAGTCTAAATACGTTACCTAAATCTGGTCCGCGACCCTAAAACTGGATCCTGTGTTGGGTATCGCTCTCCCAGGTAATAAGTTTCGACTGAGCAGTTGAAAACCTTTTCAACGCTTGCTTTATATATTATAGGAAATACATAGTAAGGAAAAGCGTCTCGGATTCGAGAAAGTCACCTAGTTGGGAGATCTTTGGGTGATCCCGTGCCTGGGGAAATCGGGGAAAGTTTGCGCAAGAGCGTTTCAAGGCATTGTGGCCCGTTGGGGTAAGAAAAAAAAAAGGAAAGTTAAAACCTCGTGAGGGTATTGTTGGTTGCGTCACCAGGGGAACTCCTCTTCTTCCCCAAGTCGAGCCGCGTGTATAATATCGAAATTTATGGCCGGTCGGGGCCTTGTTCGAGACGGATATAGTCAGAGCCTCTTCTTCCACATCCTCCCCACCTTCCTCTCTCTCTTTCTCTCCTCTACTATTCCCTTTTTACCTTTTCTTCATTTTTTTCCCTCATTTTATCTTCTCTTTTTAATTTTTCTTTTCTTCCCTCACTCATATCTCGTACTTTCAGCGAGGCATTATTGCCGCGAGAAATTTCCAGCCCGAGCCGTTTTACATGGAATCGGTTGAGTAGATTAATTGTTCGATAATGAGACGACGGCTTAACTAATCGACCTAATCGAAATTCCGCCCTGATCGATGACCGTAAAAAAATGAATCCATTTCATAATTCCCGCTATTTTAGGATGAATTCTCTCTAGTTTTCGCTCTGCCAAGTGACTTTATGGCCCCATTTAAAAATTATGTATTAAATGTTAATTAAAGCTCAGGTAAAATTTCCTTTAAAAAAACACCTTTTTCCTAGAATATACAGATTGAAAAAAGGAGTAGAATTTCGAAACAAACTTGCAAGGTTGTGATTTGATTCCAGGGGTTATATAATATGGAATTAAATTACACATTCATATATAACATATACATCTATATATATACATATAAAGCGAAGTGAAGCTCACATGCGAATTCGATCCTGCAATTTGTGCATGGAGTTATTATTTCGCGGTATTTTTTTCCATTAGCAACACGATGTCAAGGCGATAAGACCGCTGGCGCTTATTAATAACGGAGTCATGAGAACCGGCGCTCGTGTCGAGTTTGCGTGCTGGGTAATCAGTATAATGATCAGTGGTCGAATTGACGTATCGCCGAGATAATATATAGGACAACACATGGCAGCAGATGCGTTTCACAGCGTGACGTGCTCTAACGCGTCATTGATAGGCTTCTATACTACCTTTTGGTCCCTTGGCCACTTTACCCCTCTGTCCCTTTGCCCCTCGCCCCCCTCCCTCCTCTTGCCCATTTTCGAACGTTCTACAACCTATCGAGTACAACTACATGTCTACATACTACAATCAGCCATTGCTCACCCTCGATCAAATTTTCCAATCACCCCCGTCTATTCTCTTCATTTCCTGCCTCGTCGAATTCCCCTCCCCTCGATATGACACCCAACCGACAACCCCCTCTGTTCCCCTAACGGCCTCGACCACCAAACTGACTAGTACTAACGGAAGGGACGTAATGCGAATGCGAGGGGTCCAACCCACATCCTTCGGTTTAAGAATTTCGCCATGTCGCGCTTCGGGCGACTCACCATTAAGCTTATTACAAAAAGTATGGCGCGAATAATCAGTTTTTTGAAGCCTCGGGATAAACGCAACGGATTTTTGCGAGGAAGTGTTTTGGCTGGAAAATTTGGTGTGGATTTCGTTTATTTTTTATACAGTTGGAAATCCCCGTGTAGAAATTCTCAAGTCTGCCCCAGACCGGTGATGAAACGTGGAATTCAGCCGGGCTCAGGCCGGGCTTTCAGTCAAAACTGGGCGTCCACATTTGGGCCAGGCCAGATTTGGCGTTTTACCACGGTTTGACATCCCCCGGCCTGAGTCCGCTCAGGGCCACAGTAAAATGTCTACACGGGTCTGTGTAAAATTTGATTTTTGCATTTTCAGGGACAGAAAACTGTTAAAAATGTTACTTTAAATCTTTTGAAATTGAAAATATTAAAATCACTGCACAACACTTAAAATTCTTTAAAATTTCTTATCAACAACCTTGGAAAGATCTTAAAATTCACTGAAATTTTTTGAAATTCCTTAAAATTAATTCATTCTTAAAATCAGATCTTAAAAATAATTTATTGAAATTTTAAAGTTCCTTAAAATTTAATCATAAAATGTCACAAATTCTATAAAATCTATTAAAATACCATGAAATTATTTACAATCTCACAAAATCTTTAAGAAATCATAAAAATATCGTGAAATCCTTTAAAATCCAATAACGAACTTTGAAATTCCATAAAATTCTACAAAATCTTTTATAAATCATAAAAATCTTGTGATTTTCATTAAAATTTCAATCAAATTCTTTAAAATCAAGTTTCTTAAAATCTTTTATAATTTCATAAAAAACTTTTAAATCCTTTAAAATAAGTAATAAAAATTTCTTAAAATTTGGTAAAATTTCACAAAATCTTTTAAAAATTATAAAAATCTCATGAAATTCTTCAAAATTCCATGAGCAATATTAAAATCCTTTAAAATTACTTTAAAAAACCAAAATTTCTTTAAATTCTTACAAGCATTTTAAAATTCTTTAAAATTCTTTAAAATTCCACTAAATCTTTTAAACATTAAGCAAATCTCTTGAAATAATTAGAAACCCAAAGAATGTCAAAGAGTGCCTTAAAATGAAATTTCTTATAATCCTTCGAAAATTTCTAAAATCTGTTAAATAAGTAATAAACTATAAAATTTATATATGCAATACGACAAAAATAACATAGCATATATATATATATATATTTTTTTTTAAATGGAAAATATTATACGTTTCTATATTAAATCCATTGAATTAATTAACTGTAATAAATAAAATAACTGTACGTTATTATCAACCCATGAAATCTATTATAGAAATCTATCGACATCGTTTTTGAATAAATAAAAACCTTAAGAAAATCTTGAGAAATATTTAAAAAGAAAAATTATGAATTATCAAAGTTTTCATTACTCGGTAATTAAACATATTTCGTTAACTATCCTTACAAATTAAATTACGAACATATCGTTTTCTCCACTTAACAGTGCAAATTCCAAAAGCTATATCTTGGAATCCGAATTAACTTTTAGGTGGGTATTATTTTCGAGATTCGATCCAGGCTAATATTTTCTCACAAGTGGTTCGGGAAACATAAACTTGAAGGCGTCTGGCCTCGCGAACAAATAAACGGCTGGACGTTAACGATCTACCTAACTCTGATGAATTCAATTTGCAATCCGGCTCGACAGTGAAAAGTGTTCATTGAACGAGCGAACTGTCAAAACATTTAGGAAAACGTCGACTCAATTTCAAATCGCAAGCATTGCTCACTTAATTCCAATCAATATTTTTCTCTTCCAGAGTGTTCAAGACTCAATTTACGGTTCAAATGTATGTATAGGAAGGAATAAAGCACATTTTTCAACATAAAGAAAGAGTATTTTATGACTCTCAATTTTTCATTGCGTGTTCAATCATATCGCATAAGAATCTCTTGCATAAGGATGTTATGTTCTGTTATCTCGTATAAAAAGAATTGAATCCTTGACACACATTATCAGAATTTTTTATCAATTCAAGAACATTTGCTATAAAATAAAAAAGGAAGGTTTTTTATTATTTTTTTTTTCTTTTAGAGAGGAAATTCATCATTAGAACAAACTTTTCTAGCGTAAGTGTTTCAATTCGAATCAATTCAAAAATTAAATCCAAAATAAAACCGATTTGTTAAATTTTCGAATTAAACGGATTTAAACGGATAGAAATTTGTCTATCGGATTGAATCCGTCTGAAACTTTGGCTGCAGCGTAAAAGGGCATGACTGCGATATAGGTAAGTCCACGAAGACCGGTATATATAGGCGGAGTTGTTGTCTTCTGTAGGAATTCGATGGGCACGTCAATAAAATTTGTTGACCTGCAGACGAAAAACCGAATTGTAACGCGTTGTTGATCGCGGAGACGAAACGGTCGAGCGGCTTTTACGGAGTGATACAAGAAACGCGGTGAATTATAGTTAACAGTGGAATTCGTGTTCTTGCAAGAGTCGCACTGGGTCCTCCCTGGAATTCACCGCGGAACAATTACAATTAAGAGCGGTTAGCGAATTACCGAACATTTCAAGCACGCAGCAGATTCCGAGTATTGCACATAGACCGATAAGAGCTTCTTAGAAAATCCACTGACTCTGCATCAGTGAATGACCAATTACTGCCTTTTATAATCGAGCTTATAATCCACAGAATAGCAAATTTTATCTTCGATGATAGTCTCGAATAAAATTTCTATTGGGATTAATCAGCGTTCAAAATTAATATCAATCCAATTCAGACTGAAAACTGGCATCTGATTCATTCGGATTAATTTGAATGTTTATTTAGAATATCTTAGCATCGAAAACTTTATAAAATGTGAGTGAATTATTAATTAGAAGCATATCAATAAAATGAAAAGGACATCTGTTATCTCTTAATTCAAGGTTGTTTGAAACTCTCGCTTATTGGCAGCCGCACCTCCATCGTGCCTCTGTTTAGATAACAATTATCTGGCACTTTGACTCGCTTTTAGCATACATGGATAATGAAACACTTTTCAGTACAATATACTATTGTTTGCTCATTTCCATTAAATTACGCTGCTGTTATGTGATGAATTTAATATCAATTTTAATTTCAATAATTGATTCACTACGATAAGGAATCTTTCATTTCCACGAAATGATGTTACAGAATTATAATTTACCAAAGCATATAATCAGACCAGGTCTTCGATCTTTAACTTATGTAATTTTTCCTAGTTTCTTTAATTTAATGTATTCCTTATCAAGTTTCTTCAACATGTTTTATTGTCTAAAGCCTGACAAGATAGAATTAATTCCCTTGCTAAGTTCCCATGCCAATAAAAGTTGTCCCTTACTTTTTTCTCGTTTTCAACAATACATTTTTCATTCTTCAGTCCTTCCAGAATCCAATTAATGGCTAAACAATCGCAAGTAAGAATGTACTGAATTCTACCACGTAAACCGAGACACAAAAGAAGAAAAGAATTCCAGCAAGTTTGTTTTGCATCACGCGCAATTATTATCAAATCAGCTTCTTCTGTGGGGCTAAACATGTACACCTGCGAGCAGTTGAAGTATTTACTTTCCACGCGTGTTCTTCCTCGTTCCGAATAATTTATGGGCAAAATTATTTTGCTTTAAAGAGTAGATTCGGAGAATAAATTATTTCAATGAATGGATTCATACAATTTTGGGAAACATACCCTGATTTTCACGGTATATTTCGAAGAAATATTTTGAAATTTTAAGGACACCCAGGACAGGCATTTCTATTATTTTATCAAAAAAGAATTATCTATAATTATAAATATATATTATAAACGAGCCGGTCACAAAAGTGCAAAATATTTCAGCTGACAATCAATAAAAATATAAAATTAACGAAAGAAAATTGCCGAAACAAAATATCCGAACTGTAATATTCTTAAACTGTAAAATTTCCCAAGTTATACAATTCCCGACTCCAAATAAAAAAAACTTTGTATCACTATATAATTTATAAAATACCTTGCCAAAAATGCCCAACAACTTTTTCAAATTTCATTCAACTTTCCCTGATTTTCAACTCGTAATTTAATAAAAAAAAAAAAAAAAAATGAATCATCTTCCCCACGAGGTCCTAAAAAACTTTTCTATGAATTAATTCCTATTTAAAACATAATTCCCACGTCTTCACCAAACTTCACTTCATCTCCTAATAAAACACCTTATAATTTCCTTTAACATCGTCATCATTTCCATCAGCATCAAAATACAAACATCAAATTACTTCCACCTCATTACCTCCTCTCCCATCTCTTAAATTCTTCAAAATAATATTAGCATTCGCACCATCTGTCCCAACAATGTCAGCCTATCAATTCCCTCATTCCAAACTTTGCTCACCTCCGTCGCTTCTTTTTCCGTCGCCTCCGTCGGCGAGCTCGCCTCCTGATTCTCCCCCTGGAAAAGGGGGTGGTGGGCCTCGCCTTGGATTTCAGGGCCGTTGCTAGGCTGTCCTCGATTTTTTGGGCCTTGTATCCCTGCACCGGGGGCCTTGTCGCCGCCCCGGCGCTGGGCCCCGTCGTGGCTGGTGCCTCCTGCCACCCTCGACCTCCTCCTCTTCTCCCTCGTTTTTTCTTCCTCTCTCACCTCTAGTCACCGCACCAAGTCCTCCAACGGTTCTCCTCTCAAGGTCAGGGCGTAGGGACACAATTGTCCTATCATTTGTCCTCGCGAACTCAATATCTAAGACACGCGCGTCGGGCCCATTCACCATCACCCTTTCACTTTCCCCTCCTCTTTTTCTCACCTCGAAGACCCTCTCACCAAATTCACCAAACACCCAGATTTTACGGATGACATCGCTTCAATTCCTCACTTCTTTTCTCTAATCAATTTCCACTTCTTGCACTTTACAGTTACTGATTTATTATTACTGATTTATTGTTATCGATTTATTGTTATCGACTTATTGGTACTGATTTATTATTACAGCTTAAGATATATTATAATTATATTCAATATATCCCTGCTATCACTAGGTTTGATTCGACCAGAATTCCACCTTGATTTGTACTTCCGATTGGAGATGAAGGAATCATCAATTCCTCAAACCTCCTTGAAAAGTGTTATCGATTGTACTTATCTACAAAATCACTTGGTCTCTCCCAATTCTCTCTCCACTATTTGTACTTCCTATTCTCTATTTTAGTATCCGAGTAAAAATCCTGAAATTCTTCAAACTCATACAGAAATTTCTCTCATACAGATCCAGTTTTTCGAATACCGAGTGGAATTTCCATCACAATCTCACATCGATTCGAGGTTGTCGCGCCAGGTACGGAACCGGCAGATTCCGCACTTTTTTGTCCGAATGACTTGCACGTGTTATTTCCTGGGACAGGAAGTCCGACAGGGAAGTGAAAGTCGGGGAGAAACTGGAGTCTTGGTAGTCTTCGGTCACGTTTGTTTTTTAAGAGGCCTTGAATTACTTCCGAGTGACGAACTCGTCGCAAGCATCAACGAACCGCGACACGTATCTTTCCAAGAGATGCGACGACTCTGATCCGCGAATTCCGTCCGCCGGTTTCACAGCCTCCACCACGGGAGCGGAGCGCCGCGACGCGAAGCGCCTGCACATGCGTTGAGCTTCAACCGCCCCCGCCCCCGGGCGCCACTTCCGTCTCCACGAAGCGAAACCCCCCACGCCGGCCTTTTCACCCCCTCATCTTTCACGGTGGTGGTGTAGTACCCTATGAAAGCAGGGGACTATCGCGCGCCGTCACGCCGTTCCTTTGTGCGTCAACAAAAGCCCGATGCGAAATGTATGGCCGATTTCGGAACATTGATTCGAGGTGTAAAATAATTGAAGCGCCCCCTATAGGGTGGAATATATATCTGGACGATATCGGAAGCTTTCTTCGGATTTTTGAGGTTTTATTCTTTGGGAGGTTTGTTCGGAGGGAAAAAGATTATGGATATATGGGGCGAAATTTCTGGATATTTTAAACGATGTCTACAGTGATTACATAAAAATATTTCTTCTTAACAGGAAAAATATTTAAATATATTATAATATTATGCAAAATTTCCGCGCCAAATTTTAGTCCTCGTAAAATGCAGTATATTAATTGTAAAAATGCACCGTTAAGTTTGTAAGATTATATAGAAATTTACCTTTAAAATCAAGAAATTAAATATTATGCTAAAAATTCATATTTTTATAATTTGGTGAGACTGGGTTATTGAATAGCAAATTCACTACATACATGTTTGATTTTAATAAATATATAACGCATGAATGAGCGCCAGTTCAGTACATCGACTTTAATAAGAATTTATCGCATATACTATCAATGATATTAATTCCAATTTATTGAAATTTTGAATTATTCCGGATTACGTGCACTTTTAATTCAAAATGGTATAAATCACTTTTGACATATAAAAATATATTTCAATCACAGAAGTAATCCGGCTCTTTTTTCAAAAACTGTAAAAAATTTTCAAAGATATTTCAAATTATTATTATTATTATTATTATTATTATTATTATTATTATTACTATTATTATTAGGGTGTCTAGTGGCCAGGGAATTGGAAATTTCCAGGGGTTTCCCGGTTTTTTCCGATCTTTCCAAGACTTTTCCCGGTTAAAGTTTTTTTCTTCCAATCAATTTATGCCGTTCTTGAATTTGGCCTTTTTTTGACTTTTGAAAAAACATTTAAAAATTTATAAATCCCTCAATAAAATACCCTAGAAATTTTTGAATATTTTAAATCCCATAAAACATTTTAAAAGTCATAAAGATCTCTTGAAATCCATTCAAATTCGTGAAAACCTCTTAAAATACTCAAAAACTTTATCAAAATCTTTAAAATTCTACGATAATATTTAAAAATCCTTTAAATCCATTAAAAATCCATTAAAAGTAATTGAAATCCATAAATTTCTGTAAAATTCTATAAAATCTTTTAAAAATCAGAAACCTTTCTAAATCTCTTAAAATTTCACCAAAAAGCTTCGAAATCTCTTAAAGTTTGACAAAATCTCTTGAAATTCTTTAAAATTATATGATAACAATTAAAATGCCCTTTTATCCTTTAAAATACATTAAAAGTATTAGAAATATCAATAAATTCCATGAAATCCTTAAAAATTACACCAAATTTTTCATAAATCAGAACAATCTGTTAAAATTCCTCAAAATTATTAGATATGTTATCAAATTAAACAAAATCTTTTTAAAATCATTAAAAATCTGTTGATATTTTTTTAACTTTCTCGAAGTTTCATGAATTCATTTAAAATATTTTAAAATTCCCTAGAGTTCCTAAAAAACTTTTGAATAACTTGAAGTTATAAGAAGTAAAAAAAAATAATCGCGTGTTGGTTTTCTAATAGAATAAAAAAAAGATAAGACAGAAAAACGTCGATTTTTCAATTAAATAAAAAAATTCTTGGTTCGTAATGAAATTCCCGGATTTTTCCCAGTTTTTCACGGTTTCCCGGTCCACTAGACACCATGATTATTAAAGTAGAAAAAACTATAGTGACTCATCAAAGTGAATGTCACGTTATATTTTACGACTTCCGCTTTATTTGCAAATAATGACCAATGCCGGCATATTAATCAATTTAGAAATAACGATACAAGAAAGAAAGAAAAATTTTAAAATACAGTTCTTGTTTTTATAACAAGTTCATAGATTAATACAATACAAAACACAGATTAATCACTATTAAATAATTCCTCCGAGAATCGTTTTTAAATTCTGATTTTGATATATCACTAATTGAATGAATATTCATTCTCACTTCTAAGAAGCCTAAAGTTAGTTTTTCTCTTCTTGATTGTTTCCAAGTAAATTGTAGTAAAATACTTATAAAAATCATATACTAATAAGTTTTCTTTGATTGGGCAGAAAAAAACCATATTTTGGTACAAAACTTCCTTGTTTTGATTCCAGAAAAAGCCCTTTTAGTAGAATTCCTTTCTTCCGAAAATAAATATCTTAACCTTGACCTCAAATCCCCAAATCTAATTTTTCTCTCTTTCCCTGCATCTCATAAATCTCGAAACCTTCCCGCATCCAAAACGACTGCGTTTTCTAAATGATAGAGCTTTTCAAATTGGGGTGAATGAGGGAAACCCCTGGAAATTTTTCACCTTTAAAACAATAGAAATCGATCAGTCACTAAAAATGCCTTGAATTTTTAAAACTACCCTTGTATTTTTCGAAATCTATAAAAGTGTAGTAAAAAATCCTTCAAATCACTCTAAATACTTTGAAATATTTTTAACAATCTTGAAATGACGTTGAGTTCCTTAAAAAATTATAAAAAATTATAAAAATTCATAAAAATGTCTGAAATCGTATAATGAAGGGCTGCGAAATCTTTTCTCAGACTCGCAAATCGAACTAAATCTCGAAGCTTGCAAGCGACGCGAAAACGTGCTCGGCCTACAACCTTTCGAACTTTCCAAGTCGGAAAAACTGCAGAAAATCCCAAGTCCGTCTGCGAGTCGAGAGCCGACGACGGATTTGGCCGTCAATCTTTCAACAGCCATCGTAAAGCTATCAAGCGTCTGCCAGAATCGTACTTTGAATTCGGATAGGGATACTTTTATGTGAGAGTGGCAGCAGAGAGTCTGAACGTCCCCGACGCGGATAGACCTCGATATATCTATCTCTACCGCACGAGGAGGCAGGAAATGATATAAATAGCACCCACACTACATAACGATAACCCACAAGCATCTCGATGAAGATCGACCCTCGTTCCACCTGCGTTGAAGCTTCTTCGCTCACTATATCGCTTACCGCACCAACTGTTTAGCTACTTGAAAAATGACGAGTCGTCGAACTTCTGAGTTTAGTATCACAAGAATGCATGTATGTTTATGTGTTTTACTCGAAGATCGCTTGTCGCTTTAGCCGAGAAACACGCGCCACGACAAGATTACTGCTAAAAAATTATGTTTCTAATGTATCTATCGGAAGTGTCTAAAATTAAGGTAATCTCCTATAGTTTCACTTATTTTAAGCTGGTAGAGTGAAAGGAAAATCAAAATATTGTCTCGAATTGGAATGACGAGTTTTTTTTTGACAGCAGGTGAATCCAGTGTGAATTTGGTTCATTTGTTTATTATATATTTATTTAACTTTCATTTCTTGTGATTTCGAGCAATTTCTGTAAATTTAAAGATATTCGAAACGATTTTTAGATTTCTAAAAAATTCAAGTTATTTTAAAGGATTTTAATTCATTTTAAGAGATTACAAAAAAAATTTCAAGAAATTGTTTAGCATGTTTAGCATGTTTAGCAAAAATTAAATTTCTAAATTGTGAACTTTAAAAATTGGACAAATGGGAGATTGAATCCTAAAATAAAATGTAAACATATTATTTTTACTTCTTGTGACTGCTGTGTCACATGGATTGTTTAAGGCTTTCTATGTTCGATTACCGAAATTAAGTAACGCTTGACTCGGTTATATTCGGATGGTAGCCGACATAAATATTTGTGAACAGGTACAGTCATTGAAGCAAATTAGATACTTTGATTCTTTAAAATTTTTTTTTTAATTTTAGAAGTTAGAAAGAGAATAAAAAGTAGACAAGGTAAAAAATCGATTTTTTAATGTATACCCACCCATGCAGAAATCGCCATACTGGTGCCATATTACCGATCAGGTTCCGATCGGGCTGGCCCGGTCCGTCCCGGATCTGGTATATTTCGTGGTTTCAGCGACGTGTCAGACCCGGTGGCCGGGTTACCACCTACAACGACACCTAGTAAGTGTACCGTGAAATAACGAATAACTAGTGTGCAGTTTTGACAGCTACTTGATTCTGCAATCAATTTTAAGTTGCAATAATTGAATATGATTACTTGAAGTTGAATTAGATAATTAATTAATTAATAATTACATAATGCCAAAGTCTAAAAGCACTCCGCGGGTTCAGAAACACCGCGCGACAAATAGGATACCATATTTACGTGACGGAAATGCAAGTAAGTATATCAGTGAAACCTAACCTCAATATTAAAATTATTATTAAACTTGTTTATCAAGATTGATATATTCGCGGCTATCTTCAATTGACATTATTATTTGTTTTTAATTAATGCGAAATTATTTAGCACATAATTTAATACCTATAAATAATTATGGTATCAATTTCTAAATATAAGGTTATATATTCTAAGAAGACTTACGAACGTGTATTTAATTATATTTTAGGTTCTGAAGCCGATGATGATTGGGG
>UCOH01006630.1:0-19688 GCA_900474275.1 Synergus japonicus
ATATAATATATAATATAATGTAATAATATATAGTATAATATATAATATATATATTATATATTACAATCACCAGAATATTCGTTTTAAAATCTCCGTTTTCGATTTGAAAGAGGATAAAAATAAATCTCACCAACTGATGGAGAGAAAAATTATATATCTCAATTAGATAAAAAATTATGGAGATTTAAATAATTTATTTTTTATACTAAAAACTTCTTTTAATAATTTTTTAAAAATTGTTTAATAAATAGTTTAGCAACAAAATTTTGTGTTTTTTTGACTACGGACTTTTTTAACAAGTTTTTTGCAATTTTTAGAATTTATTCGAATTTTAAAAATTTTACAGAGAAATTTACAATAATAAATAAATCAAAAAGGATGCAAAAAATGAAGAGATAAGAAATTAATACACAAAAAAGTAAAGATTAAACAGATGGAAAAAATAAATTTTGGTTTTTATATAAATAATAAAAATATCAAAGTCGGTAGTTTGGGTTCGAATCCTCGTCGGGTGAATTTTTTTTTCTCGATTTTTTGAAAGGAAAATTGTAGTATAGTTTTAGCAGTTTATTTTAATTAGTGACTCTCTTTAAATTTCAGATTTAATCAGTCTTAAGAATTTTTCTCCAGGACTTCCTAAAGGTTCTGGTTCGAGTAACGAAATCGCTTTTGATAAGAGAGTTATTTTGTCTTCTCCGGGGCAGGAAGCGAGTTCTCGAAGAGCGATGGCTGTGTAAAGCGGAAGTCTCGCCCCGTATGGATCTACAATAGAAGTTGTTGCAATTATTCTTTTGCAAAGTTCGGATTTTTGAGGATCGCCAGGTGGTAACAATTGTATCAAGGAATGTCCAACTGCGATGCAATGCTGGTGACATGGATGCAAAAGAACTTCAAGTCTGTAAAATGAATTTGCAATTAAATCTTTTTTTAGACTTACCCGATCCCTACCTTACCGACATTTTTTTCTCTGCAACGTTAGTTCTACTTTTATTGAGATATCAAATTGAAAATTTCTAAAATCGAAGCTAAATCATTGAGGTACGTTTATCTGGTCCTAAATATTCACATTTATATACAAAAATCTTTTATTATTTTTTTTTATTTTTACAAAAATTTAAGACCAGAGAAACATATCTTAGCATATTTTGGTTAATTTCACAAAATTTCAATTTGATATCTCAATAAATTTAGAAGTAACGTTGCAGAGAAAAAAATGTCGGTAAGGTAGAGATCGAATATCGGCCCAACCCCCTTAATATTCATTAGGAGGATTTTCCTTGTCAAGGCTCAAAATAAAAATTACCGAGAGAGAAGATCAGTGAGAACTTCACGATTCGCAATTCCCATTGCTCCCTCAACTTCTTCGCCCAATCTTTCAGTCAGTTGAGCGACTTCCATTGAAGATAAAATCCCAGGACAAGAATTACAAGCCCATTCAGTCTCTTCGTCGAGAGGATCTTTCGGAAGAACCAAACCCTCTCCACAAGGACATTTTAGAGTTCCAAGGTGACTTCCTAGTTCTGAAGGATCTGCACAACGAGCACAACGACAGATGAAATATTTTGTTGCCAGAAGATGATCTCTTCGAACTCGGGTTGACCAAAACGCATGAGTGTATGTTGTACTCAAATGTTCTCCTCTGGAAATCAAATATTTGTTTACAAATTTATAAATTAAAATAAAAAAATTTTATTCAACTCCCACCGCCGACAGAACAGGGGTCATACATATCTACAGGGACACAGAAAGATAGGAGAGATCTACTTTACCGACTGTTGGTAAAGCAGAGACCCTAAATATTGGCAGATGATAATTTGCATGACAGGGGTCTACCTTGCCAACAGATGGTAAAATAGTACCCTTCTAATTACCGACGGTAGCTTTAGGGATCTATAACTTACTTTTTGATAAAAGTAAGAGCCTTGACGAAAATTCTCGGCCGGCCGTTCTCGTCGATCGAAAAACTGAGTCTGGTGTTGGAAATACACTGATGTTCAAGAAGACAAGTATTTTCATAAATTCCAACTGATCCTTCCGGTGGATTCGTTTCCAAAGCATTGACGTCAATCAGTCCACATATTTTTGGTAAAATTTGCGCAGCACCTGGATCGACTGATAAAATGGGAGACAGTTGTTGAGCCACAGCTTTGGTCTCTTCGTAAGCTTCTGTTCCTGGTCCACGAGCTTCTTCGTGGCTTTGGAGTTTGATGACTGCTTTCCATTTTTTTGGATTTCTGCGACGCAGAATCAGGAGCCGGAGGGCCAAAAGAATATTGCACCTGATACAAAATTTCAAAAGACAGGAAATCAGAAAACATAACAGTGATTTTGAATTTTGGAGAATTTTTAGACTATTTTTTTTAACAAGAATCGAAATATTATGATTTTTAAACATGCCTAATTCAAAATTCGCGCCAAGCATCAGCGCCACTCTCTGGAGTTACAACAACTTCTGGCGTGACATTCAAATCGTAAAAAATCTTTAATTTCGTTTTCAATAAATTTCGTTCTGTATCTCTTTCTGTCTCTTTTTACATGCTTGTCAATCGTAGTTAGCATCTATCTCTTTCTATCTCTTTTTCAATCTCAATTCGTTCCTATCTCTTTCAGTTCCCTCTTATCTGGACTGAGAGATAGAAAAAGATAGAGAAAGGATAGGAAAATAGAAAGTTCAACGATGCTTTCCTCTGTTTTGCATTTTAAACTAAACGATCCAACCCTGGTTTCCATTAGAATATTATGGAAATCAGGGTTGGGCAGACATGTTTACAGTGCAAAACCTCTAGTTACTTTTTCATTTTTTGAATGTCTGTTTCACTCTGTTTTAGTTGAACCGTGCCCCAAGTATGTGACATTATCAGTTGTTAGTTACCCGTTGAGAACTTCTAGTGTACACTCGACTCTTCCAATATTAACCATCGAAATATTAACAACCTCGCATTATTAACCGCATTCCTCTCTTAATGTTAACTAGTCCGCTAACCACTGCGCATTCTCGGCGCATGTGTAGTGTGGCATTTGAGAGAGGGGAATTTAAAAGAGATCCGTTCGAATTTATGCATCGGAGTCCCATCGTTCTCACCCCTGATTGGGGCATGGTTCAACTAATATATAGAGTGAAATCGACTTTCAAAAATGAAAAATGTAACTTTTATATTTACAGTATGATTTATACATGTCTTCCTCGTGGGCGTGTCAACCCAACTCTGTTTTTCATTAGAATCTTATCCATTAGAATCAGGGTTGGGTCGTTACAAAACAGGGGAAGGCTTTATTGAACATTACTGTACAGTAGGAATAGTAGGATTCATGTATGCCTTCCCCCCCCCCAAACATATCAACCCAACCTTGGTTTTCATTAGATTCAAATGGAAACCAGGGTTAGGTTGACACGTCATAATGAGACAGAAAGACAGAAGTATACTTTCGTCTTTATTCCTCTCATTATGACGCAACGCAAAACGCAATCATGGGATGCCACCCTAAATTGAACAAAAACTTTCTATCTTTCTCTATCCTTACCGACATTTTTTTCTCTGCAACCTATACTTCTACATTTATTGAAATATGAAATTGATTTATAAAATTAAAGAAAATATGCTAAGGTACAGAGCCGAATTAAGATAATCGGTGGCCCAGGGCTGTAAAATTGTTCAAGGCCCCCACCCCTATATATTTTTAAAAATTAAAATAAACGTTAATTATTTTCGTGAAATAAGATTAATAAAATTCATTCGAAATAAACGATAGAATAAGAAATTGTTTTGAATTTGGAGGCCACTTGAAAAGAGAGGCTCAGGGCTGCCACCCACTCAGCCCCCACCTTAATCCAGCTTTCCTAAGGTATGTTTATCTGGTCTTAAATTTTTCTAGAAGTATCGTTGCAGAGAAAAAAAATGTCGGTAAGGTAGGTATCGGGTAAGTCTTACCTGGCCTTAATTCATAAATACTAACCTAGGTAAAATTCTCGCCTGGGCGAGCAATTTACACTCCAGGGCGTGTCTGTCGTCATCCATAAGACCAGCGCAATCAATTCTGCAAGCAGGCCAGGAACATCCGATGCACCTCGCTGGTATACTTCGGCTTCCACAACCCACACAAACCCTTTCGTCTGTGTGAGGTGCCGGTCCAAAAACTACCGGCAATTCTGAGATGATCAAATCACCGGGATTTAAATCCCGGGTCGATATGAGATGTCTACCAAGTTCTTTATTTTCTTTTATTTCCCAGGCTCGACAGGTGGATTTGTGGCGCGGCCAATCATCGCGTTGATGATCCTTGATGCAATAAAATCGATCCTTGCAATTACTGCAACGTAGAGTTGCCGGCTTTTCGCAAACTGCGCATGCGCCTTTTAATTCCTCGTGATCCATCTCTAAAGATTATATTAATTATAATTATTGACATTTGAAGAATAAATAATGATATAATTTATAAATAAATCTGTTTAAAAAGATATTCAATAAATTATTCTTTATGAAAATAAATAATTATTATTATAGAAATAAATATAAAATATGGAAATTATAAATTTAATTTGTTATTAATTAATGTAATTAATTTGGTCATTCAAATTTTTTTCTTAAGTAATTAATAAACATTAAACTAATATGTATATGTATAGCAAATTAACAATTAAATATATATAATATTAAATTTATCAATTTCAAATTAAAACAAGAAACTAATTAAAATAATAAACTATAAATAGAATTTGCAAAATCTGGTTACATAATTTTTTCAAATCTCTAAAAAATATTAAATAGAAAAAAATATTGAAATGTCTTTTGACTTATATCTCAAAAAATACTTTTTTTTATTTTGATAAAATCATCATTAAAGTAATTTTTTCGTAAATAATATGATAAATAATAATTCAATAACTTACCAAATGAAAATATAGTACAGAATATAATCCAGAAAGTTCTTCTCAATCTGATATTTCTTAAAATAATTTACTTCTAGTTTTATTTACACCATTTTTAAAAAATGTATTAAAGTAAATTTTCAGAAATAATAAAATAAATCCTATTTTTGATTAAGTAATTTTTTATTTAAATTCCAATTTAATTTTTAAACTAATTTTTAGAAATTTTAAAAATACACTTTAAATTCAACACCCACGTTGTCACTGAAAATCAGTCGGCGCCATGACGAATTATTTTTAACTCGACGTTTAAAGTTCCCGAGCTTCTATTTTTGGTTTTGTATTTTGGTTTCAACTCAAGACTTGTATGCAGTCGATATTTTTGAAAACAATAAAATATTGCAATAAAAATCAAATAGTATTTTATTTCGACAATATTCCAATTTTTTAATAAAAATAAATACGACGGTATCTATTTATCTATTAATATATATTATTCTATTTATATATTTTAAAAAAGCTTTCTAAATACACTTCAGTAAGTCGGGTAGCATATCGTCAAGGGATAAGTGATTTGAATTTTAATTGCAGTAGGAAGAAATCTTTCTTACTTTTATGAGTCCAAATTTTAATTTACCCATTGTAGGTAAATCAGTATTCGTATTTATCAGTGAGTTTATATTCAACCCTGAATATAGGTAATCCAACTTACTTTTCAATATTTTGAATATTATCAAATTTATGAAAAATTTTTTTTTTTAAATTGATAAAGTGCATTTTTAAAGCATATAAAATAATTACTTTTATTCTGAACTTAATAATAAAGATTTCTACTTTTTTGAGGTGGTTCTTTTTTATTGATTGGCAAAAAAACAAACGAAAGTATTTCTTTAAAAATTTCAATATTTATGTCAAAAATGATAAAAAAATCTTCAGTTAAAAATGCGAAAAAACGATCGTCTCGTTATGTAGAAAATTAATTTATATAATGTTTGTAAATTTTGGTTTTCCTACACAAATTTTTTGAACCAAGAGACATGCACAGAAATAAAAAAAAAAGGAAAATATAATTAAGACCATAGGTTAAAAAAATACAAAAACAACTAAATTTTTAACGGTAAGGCAAAAAAATGTTTAAAAATATTAACTAATATAATAATAATAATAATAATAATAAATAATATTATTTAAAGAATTAAAAAATCAAATTATATTATAATATTAATAATAATATTATTTTTTACAAGTCAAGTCAACTTTAAGTCAAGTCTAACTTTACTTTTTTGACTCAACTCACCCGCGAAATTCAATTTTTTTCTACAAATTGATTTTGAAAATAGTTCCAAGTTTATTTAGCATATTTATTTATTTATTAATAATTTATTTCTTTTATAGATGGACTTTTCGGAAGAACCAGACACAAGTTTCACTTGGAATATTTCAGAATTTGAAAACAAAATAAATTGCTTCAAATCTTTTATTTCCCCTGAGATTACAACTTCACGAGAACCAAATAATAGATGGAATTTGATTCTCTCTTTCAACGAAATATTTTCTGAACATTGTGAACGTTGTAAATCGTACGAAAAAGTGAAATTAAGTTCACAAAGAAAAAAAAGTCCATCGTTAAAGGATCTACAGCAAAATTACTGCATTCCACGATTTTGTATGACAAATATCGTCAGAAAAGTCTTGAGTTTGGAGTTTCAATCTTCTGAATCCTTTGGATACGAAAAAAATGTTGACCACTTTAAAGTTGAATTTTCAATAATAAATTCTTCCGGTAAAATGTTTAGCAGAAGTTTTATTATCAATTCTGACAACAAACGCTACTTATCTCCCAACTTTATTGACGTGGAAGACGTGATAAATATTCTCAGTGATGGAAATCTCGAAATTCTCTTGGAAATCTTTTTTTCAAAACTTGAGGAGAAAAAAAAGAATTTCGAAAATTTTTTGAATGCAGAGTTATTCAGCGACGTGGAACTTTCAATTGGGGGAAATAAAATTCCTGCACATAAGGCAAGCCGAAACATTTTTTTTAAATTTGATAATTTTAACGATACCAAGCTCTATATTTCTAAAAAAATATTGTGAGGAATATTACACTTGATATAAAAATTTAAAAGTCAGAAAATAAGATATAATAATGATTTCGAATTTTAAAACATTTCCCGAATTTTTTTTCAATATGTTATGAGATATAATTCTTTATTAAATATTTACATTAAAAGTTTTACACTCGTGCGTCTTTTCTCGCTTGTGTCTCGGAATAATCTGATCTACCTAACTACGTACTACAAACTCTACGAACCAACTTAAGCTCCATTCACACGATGCACACTTACTAAATAAAGCTCGTTTCACAATGTCTCTACTTTATCTTCTAATAAATAAGACGGTGTCTTGTAGAAAACCAGAAAATATTCGAGCTACGCGTAACTACTCAACCCTGAATAGAATCTAATAAATATATATAAAGGTTGGCAACACTGGAACGGGGAATTCCCGCGATATAGAAGACGAAAAACGTGCCTCGGGACATATTAATTTTCATAGATAAGAAATTTAGGGAAATACAAAATAATTCAATGGAATTAGAAGAAATTCAAGGGAATTGGATAGGGTTCCAAAGAAAATAAAGATTTCAAGTGAAATATATATAAAAGAAATAAAATTTAATGAAAAATCTTAAGAATTAAAAAATCAAATTATACTATAACTATAGTTACAATATTTAATAAGTAAAATAAAAAATCGAATTTCGAGATTTTTTTAGGGCCAAAACTCTTAACGCGGGAAATTTGAATTCGTAAAACCAGAGAAACAGTTTGAAAAGAGAAAATTCGAATTGCACGTCGAATATCAGCAAACTTTTGGTTTAAAAAATAAGGGAAAAAATACTTTTAACTCGTGATTTTTTCCAGGTCGTTCTAGCATCAAAAAGTCAATATTTTCACGAGATATTCTTAGAAAAAAAAGAACTGAACTTGAACGACATCAACCCGGAAGCTTTTACTGAAATTTTAAAATACATTTACACAGGAGAAATTGAAAATTGGTCCCTAAGTTGTGAAATTCTCTCAGGTGCGAGTAAACTGAAAATCGAGGATTTAAAATTTAAATGTGAAGATCGTTTGAGAAAAAATCTCTCGATTGAAAGCGTCATTCCTATTTTGATGGTGGCTGAAGATTCAAATGCAAAATCTTTGAAACAACACTGTCTCTCTTATATTTTCAAAAATATTAACGAAATTGGAAAATGTGACAGTTTCCAGACTCTGAAGTCAGAACCGGGACTAGTTTTGGAAATTTTGAGTCAAATCTTTAATAAATGTTCGAATGAAGAAATTAAGATATTTGATAACATCAAACTCTCGAAAACGAGTGTCGCAACGAGCAGGTGCTGTGAATTTCTAAAGGATTATGAACCCTTTTTAAATAGTGAAACTCTAAGTGATATCGAGATTCATGTAGGGAGGAAGAAATTTCGAAGTCATAAATTGATCTTAGCTGCCAGGAGTTCAGTTTTTCGAGGCATGCTTACGAATAATATGAAGGAATCTCTCTCTAACTTGATAGAAATTAAGGACTTGAGTGATGAAGTTTTTGAGGAAATGCACAGGTAGAGAAATTTATTTATTTATTTTATTTTCTAAAAAAAATGGTTTTTTAGATAGTAAAAAAAATATTTTTTAATTTTTAAGGCTTTGTGAGACTTACCCGATCCCTACCTTACCGACATTTTCTTCTCTGCAACCTTACCTAATATATTACCTTACCTAAATATATTTACACAGGAATTATAATTAATTATTATATTAAATTATTAAATTATATTAAAAATTAAATATATATTAATTATATATTAATTACATATTAAATTATTATTATTTATTGTACTAAATATAATTACACATGAATTTTGTATGTTAATTTCATACTTTATACTTTATAGGTACATGTACACCGGAAAAGTGAAAAATCTACCAAACCTAGTCCTCGACATTTTAAAAGCAGCCGATGAATACGATTTGTGTCATCTGAAGAATATGTGTGAAGAATTTCTAAATAAAAATTTAAGTCATGAAAATGTAGTGAATATTGTCAAAATTTCTGACACACATAATGCTAATTTTCTGAAAGATCAAAGTATTCGTTACATTGTCAAGGATATGGTATACTGTTCAAGAAAAAATAAATCAGTAATATTAATAGCGGATTTTCTTGAAACACATTCTCATATTCTCTATGAACTACTCGAAGTATTGTGTACTTTATGTCGTTTCGAAAACGCTTCAAAGAAGGAAAATTGTCTCTCAGTTTCCACATCATTTGAATAAAATTTGGTTAATAAATTATGAAATCTTTTGAAATCTGTGATATATTATTAATAATATATCAATATAAATAATATTAATTATTAATAATAATAACTTTTATAGTTAACAATAATCTTTATATTGCTTAATATTCTCGGCAGTTTTTTTGTTAATTTTTCTAATATATATTTGAAATATTTCCAAATTATTGGAAGTAATTTTAAATTTATTGAAATATCCTTAGATTCCTCGAAATTTTTTGCGATTTCTACTTTTGTAAATTTAATCCGATATCCGTCTAGTTATATTTCTATCCGAATCAATCCGTTTTCTATTTTGCAAACGGAAATTAAACGAATTATCGTCTAATGAAAATTTTCCTTCTCCGAATTAAAACCGGATCTAATTTCTCTTAAACAGAATTGTCTTTGAATGTAATTTTCATTTTCTAGAATTAAAATTTGCTCACATTTCTACGTTCTCTACCCTGGCGAAGGCTTCGGATAGAAAATTTCCTATCCGAATTAATCCGAGCCAATGCGAAGTCTCTTTCCGAGCGAATCAGTTTCATTCCGAGCCACTCCGAAGTTCGCATGATTCCTATCCGAATGAATCCAAGCCAATCCGAAGTTTGAAGGAAGATTGCTATGCGGAATGGTTCGGATTCATTCGGATTGAAAAGTTTCTTCGGAATGGATTGGATTCACTCGGATTGAAAATTCGGATTCATTCGAATTGAATTTTCGGATTCATTCGGATCGAAAAATTTCTTAGGAATGGTTCGGATTTATTCGGATTGAAAAGTTTCTTCGAAATGGTACGGATTCATTCGGATTGGAAATTTGGGTTCATTCGTATTGGAAATTCGGGTTCATTCGGATTGGAAAGTTTTTTCGGAATGGTTCGGTTTCATTCGGATTCGCTCGGATAGAGATTTCGCATTGGCTCGGATGAATTCGGATTGGCTCGGATTGGAATCTTATCCGAAGCTTTCGCCGGGGTAACTCTCGTTCAACCTAATTAACGTTTTTTCAAATTTTCAATTATTTAAAAATATTTCTTATTGCAAACGGAATTTTTTGCATCACTATAAATTAGGAGGCAAAAAAGGTAAAGAAAGTAAAGAAGTAAAGAAGAAAAAAAAGAGAAAAAAGAAAGAGTAAAGTAAAAAACTATCTTATAGTAAAATGATCTGATTCTAATTAAAATAAATTTAAAAAATAATTTTTCTAATTATTATCTCGGTGTAAAAAGACTCATAGTGGGGTGAATAGTACACAGAGCGTTAGATATTTTATAAACTCATAAAGAGAGTTTATGAGTATAATAATCTGATAAAGCTTAATATAAAAGATGGGGAAAACGTTCCACAAATTTAATCACTCAACGCAAACGCATTATTTAAAAGTCAGTTTTCAGTTTTCGCAAAAATGAAGATCGTTTTTGGTACTCTATTCCTTATATTAGCAGTTTTCCTTCATTCAATTCGTAAGTATAATATAGGATATTATAAAATAAAATATTTTAAGATATTATAAGATAAGATATTAAAATAAGATATGATGTTATAAGAGAAATTAGTTTCATCAACTTTATGTTCACAATAATAAATATTATTTAATAATTAATATTATTTCAAATATGTAATTTCACAAATTTACTAAAGATTTATTAAAATGTTATAATACACTTTTATTGACATTTTAAATAATACAAATTTTTTAATGTTCTTGGTTTTATTTTAATTGCAAACATTTCTTCAGTCGTACGAAATTATCAGCACAATTGTAGAATTTTTAGTTTATATAGACTAAAGATTTCTTAAGACGTCGTAATTGATCGTAACAATGTGAGGCTAATCTGATATCTATAAAGTTATCAGCCTCAAGGTTATAAAAATAATTGTAAATTATTATAATTCCTTTAACATAACTTTTTTTTAAACAATGTATCATCTTGAAACTTTGGAATATGAAACAAAAGATGATCAATTACGTCAATCTACTTCGTTTCGTTATAAATTTAAAAAAATTTAAGGGTGTTGGAGCCAAGTTCTAATCTAAAAATTCGATTTCTACATTTTACTCAACAAATATTAAATTGGGAATTTTTTCCTTCTGTAGAATTAATCAATTTTTAACTAGAATTATGCGTACAGAGCGAAAAAATATATAATTCAAAACTTTTTTATGTAAAATGAAAATATTGAATTTCGAAGTCAAATTTTGAAATCCTCGTTCTGTACGCAATCTAATATTTGGAAAAAGATCAGCGCTACACAACGAAAAAACATTTATATATAATTTTCGTTGAGTAAAATGGAGAATTGAATTTTGAGTTTAACATTTGGGTCCAACGCCCTTAATTCCGGGACATGTGCTGATTTTTTTATGTCTATCCTGCTGTTCTCTTTTTTTTTTCTTGAAAATAGCCAAAATCTCCGGATTTTTTTTAAAAAACCAAGATTTTTGACAGCAATCCGATCCATTCCGATGAAACTTTTCAATCCGAATTAATCTGAATGAATACGAACCATTCCTAAGAAATTTTTTGATCCGAAAATTCAGTCCGAATGAATCCTAACCATTCCGAAGAAACTTTTCAATCCGAATTAATCCGAATTTTCAATCCGAGTGAATCCAATCCATTCCGAAGAAACTTTTCAATCCGAATGAATCCGAACCATTTAGAAAGAAATTTTTCGATCCGAATGAATCCTAACCATTCGAAGAAACTTTTCAATCCCAATGAATCCGAACCATTCCGAAGTAATTTTTCGATCCGAATGAATCCGAACCATTCCGGATAGGAATCTTCCTTCAAACTTCAGATTGGCTCGAATTCATTCGGATAGGAATCATGCGAACTTCGGATTGGCTCGGAATGAAACTGCTTCGCTCGGAAAGAGACTTTGCATTGGCTCAGATTAATTCGAATAGGAAATTTTCTATCCGAAGCCTTCGCCAGGGCTTTTATTTCTTTTTAGGGACCGCTTCAAAATTGTAGAGCGTCACATTCACCATTTGTAAAACATAATAAAAACCACTTAGGAACGTTTATTAGTTCCATATATGAACGGCTGAAAGTAAAAAGTGGATAAAAAAATTTTGTTTTTAAAAGTGGGATAAAAATTCTTGAGAATAAAAATTGTTTTACTCCCGTTTTTGCTCGGAGAATTTTTATTTATATTCCATTTTTACTCGGAAGAAGGTTATATTCCGTTCTTGCAGTAAAACAATTTTGTTTCGTTTTTGCTCTGAGAATTCATTTTGTCTCATTACTACTCTACAGAATTTTTATCCCACTTTTGTAAACAAAATTTGTTTATCCACTTTTTACTTTCAGCCGTTCATATATGTATAATTTTAAAAAAAACCTTTCAACAAATTATGAATTATTATTATGCAAGAATTTATCACAGGTCTAAGGTTAGAATCAGAGTTGGTCACTTACGTGTAACTTGAGGATTTTTACATATATTACTAGTTTTTTACATTTGTAATTTACGTAATATACGTACGTAAATTACGTCAAAAACCTCATGTAATTTACCTAAGGTATATTAGTTCACAACTCTGGTGTATAATATATATAGAATATTTAATATAATTTTAATAATAGTTTAATAATAAGATAATATAATTTTTCTCTATACATTTGTCTTCTTACAGCATTAAGTTCACAATTCTCAAGCTCAAGGGAAAGAAATAACAATAATACTCCTGTTCCACGGCCAAGAATTAATATTCTAGAAGGAACTCTACCAAACAGACCGAGAGGTACTGAAATATTTATGCCAAATGGCGGTGTTTATACATCACTCGGAACTGGATCAATTTATGTGTATATGGATAGCGTTACTCGTATTGTATTGGTAAAACAGGACAATCATCCAACCTTAATTGATCCACCTCCGCGGGGACCAAACCATCCAGGTCAGCAAGGTTCTACTTCTGGATCAAGAAATCACTAGATTCCTTAAACTGGAAAATTGTACGCCTGAATTACTTGAATAAAAAAAGTATACAGTAGTAACATTTTCACTTCAGTCAATTATTTTGCAAAAGTGTTTTGGATCCAAAGTTTAAAAGAAAGATGATGTACAGTCGTCTTCTATAGGTTAGGGGGACGGTATGTAGGAGGTTATAATTTATAAATAAAGAGGTTCCATGTCGACAGAAAATGTCGACGTAAAACAGAAACTCATGAGAGTGAACGAGAAAAATAGATCTCTATCTCTTTCACTCTCATGAGTTTCTGTTTTACGCCTACGTTTTCTGCCCACATGGGACTGCACCTTTAGGGTGGCGTCCCATGGATTCCGAATGTGTTTCGTTTTTGCGTAAAACCATGGGAGTGAGAGAGATAGTAGTTATAGTGCGTCTCTCTCACTCTCATATGATTTTACGCAAAAATGCAACGCATTCCGGATCCATGGGATGCCACCTTAGTCTCGTGTTTGAAATGGATCCTTACCACCGGTTAAGGGTTCCAGGAAAATTGTGAAATTAAAAATTTGGCCACATCGATGTTGTCTGCTATGATATAACCTGAAATTTCAAATAGAAAAAAGATGCAAAATGAAGTGATTTTATGGAATTTCTAAATATATGAAGAAATTTGATTGGTATTTTCGAATATATAATAATAATATATATTTTTCAGTAATTCTAAATATTTAATTTTACGAAATTTATTAGGATGTTGTTATATATACAAATTTTTTAATCCAAGTAATTTGTGTACTGAATCCTTGCAGATTTCCTCGTGTCTTCC
Source organism: Synergus japonicus (assembly GCA_900474275.1). Taxonomy (NCBI): domain Eukaryota; kingdom Metazoa; phylum Arthropoda; class Insecta; order Hymenoptera; family Cynipidae; genus Synergus; species Synergus japonicus. The sequence continues at coordinate 13,966 of UCOH01006630.1, forward strand.
TCGTCCGAAAATAAAACGAAGCTTTTTCCAATAGGGGCGACTTCTTGATTATCTATTTCCATTATAGTTTTGTCTTTACTGACGAGGAGGGTGAATTGTATTAATACGTCCACGGTCATTGTTCTCTATTACAGTGCAAATACCAGTATGTTGATTGTAAATTATTTCTATCGGTCCAACTCCACGTGAAACATAGACACCGCCATTTGGCAATCGTATTACAGTACCCCTCGGTCTAATTGGTACAACAATTAAATTTGGAGGTTCTATTCTTGGCTCTCCTCTTCCTCTTCTTGGCCTTTGGATTTCTGCAATTACAATTGTATGTTTGTGAAAAATTTGCTAAGAATCGATATAAAGAAGGTTCGATAAAGAAAATTATATTCTCGCTTTACAAATAAACCATTACAAAATTATACGTTGAGGATTGAATTCTTTTTTTATATTTCTAAATATTCCAAATTTAACGTTTTCATCTCACTAGAAAACAAAAAAAAAAAGGATATACAGTTTGAAATGTTGCAATTATAAGGCTTGATTACACGCTTTTAGGAAAATGTCCTTCTTCTCACTCTACCATGTGACTATCCAATAAGTTTGTCTCATTCCACATTTTCCACACATTTTACCCGGAAAATGTGCGAGAATGAGACAAACTTATGGGATAGACACATGGTAGAGTGAGAAGGACATTTTCCTAAAAGCGTGTAATCAGGCCTTTAGAGTAGAATCCCATGCAGACGCAGAATGCAAAGCGCAAAACGAACAGCCAATTATAGAGAATCTTTGAGAAGACAGAAATCTAAAAGTGTTTTACAATTGGCTGTTCATTTTACGCTTTGCGTTTTGCACGCACATGGGATGGCACCCTTAAAGTTAAATCAAATAAAATAATAAATGTCGACAAAATATACTTAAAGTATGGCGTAAGACATCCGAATAAATAATATTTACTCTTTTGAAATTGTGAGCTTTTACGGTAATTTCTAAAATAAAAGCCGGTAATGTGCGAATTTGATTGGTTATGTAACTACAAAGGACTAAAAGGTTCCTTTTTTACCATTTCTTGTTGAATCTGGATCCTGTTCCTGCGATATATCTGTAAAAAAAGACAAAAAGACAAAAAGATAAATAGTGATATTAATGTTTATTAATAATTTTTTTAATTTTTCATCTTTGTGCTTGAGTACCATTTTGGGGACTTTTTTGATAATTGTATACTATTTCAAGATAGTTTTTGTTACAGAACTAGTAATCCCGCACGTAATATTTCATACGATGCTGGTAAGTTGAAAACAAAAGTAAGTATTTTTACAACGTGTCACGCTGATCGAATAATTGCCATCGTCGCACGATGTAAATTCACACCAACTTTTTTTACAGTGCAACCACCCACCAACGCTGGCGTTCTCCAAAGCCTTGGGACATCCACTTACCCAAGGCTACTTCAAGGAACGACACCTGAGATCTTAGAAAGTATTCTGCCTCACGGCTGAACAGTAAGTCCCTATTTAGTGAACCTATAAACCGCCCTTAGTAATAATATTAACCCGTGTTAATGTTAATAATGAAAAGAATGATTACAAGGCCTTATAATCTTTCTTTACAAGCTGCTCACAAGGATTCCTGACAAGGCTCTTCTCCTCTTGACTAAAAATATTTGAAACCACCCTTTCGTGTAATTGTTCATGAATAAATGTTAAGATTATAGAAGTACATTCTGTTCAGTTATCCTCGTCCCCGATTCTAGTAACACAGTAAAATATTTCTATTATATCATCCTGATTACCGGATAGAAAACGAAGAAATAAACAATAAATATAAGTAAGGTAAGTGCCCTGGCGAAGGCTTTGGATAAAAAATTTCCTATCCGAATGAATCCAATGTGAAGTCTCTTTCCTAGCGAATCAGTTTCATTCTGAGCCAATCCGAAGTTCGCATGATTCCTCTCCGAATGAATCCGAGCCAATCCGAAGTTTGAAGGAAGATTCCTTTCGGATTCAAAATTTTGATTGAAAAGTTTCTTCGGAATGGTTCGAATTCATACGAATTGAAAAATTACTTCGGAGTTTTTCGGATTCCATCGGATTGAAGGTTTGGATTCATTTGGATTAAAAAATTTCTTCGCAATAGCTCGGATTCATTCTGATTGAAACTTTGGATTCATTCGGATTGAATTTTCGGATTCATTCGGATCGAAAAATTTCTTAGGAATGGTTCGGATTTATTCGGATTGAAAAGTTTCTTCGTAATGGTTCGGATTCATTCGGAATGAAAATTAGGATTCATTCGGATTGAAGTTTCTTCGGAATGGTTCGGTTTCATTCGGATTCGCTCGGATAGAGATTGCGCATTGGCCCGGATGACGTCGGATTGGCTCGGATTGGAATCCTATCCGAGGCTTTCGCCAGGGTTCGACTTATTTATTAATTTATCCCGGACGTCACATATGTTTTTTATTATAAAAATGTATACAATTTGACTATAATGGTACATTAATAAATGTTGTTTAGTAAATTTCAATTATTTAAACAAATTCCATTTGTTTAAAAAAATTTTTTTCCAGAAAATTTTTTTTATTTAAAAATTACTGTGTACATATTGAAATGTTGATTAACATTTATTAATTAATGAATAATTGTTTAAATAAATTCTGAAATCGATAGTCTGAAATTCATGATTTTTACCAAGTCTGAAAAAAAATTAACATCTTCTTTCTTTATAACAATACACTCGACTTCCTCTATAGTAAAGAAGTCGAAACCAGAGTCCTTTCCTCAAATTTCACATCAATTGCGTATGCATCACATCAAATACAAATACAGCCAATCAGATGCCGATCGCAACGCATGTGCAGCAGTTATCAAGTGTTAATTGTGAAATATTCTGTTTAGCATTGAGAACGAAATGTCTTTACTATTTGGAACATGTGGGTCTGGGACATTTCGACACACGGACCCTGAGAGTGCTGTCCCATGTGGGCGCAAAGCGCAAAGCATAAAATGAACAGCCAATTGCAGAACACTTTTAGATTTCTGTCTTCTCAAAGATTCTCTGTCATTGGTTGTTCGTTTTGCGCTTTGCATTTTGCGTCTGCATGGGAATCTACCCTGACCAGTGTTTATTAATTAATGAATAATTGTTTAAATAAATTGCAATAAATAAATTGATAAATTTATATTCAAGTAATTCTTTATTTGTAATTTATAATAATCATGGAACATTTACAGGTATGAAATTCTACAAAGCTATGGAAACTTTTACGCTAACTTTATTATAAGTGTACAGCGATTCTGCAGGTTTATACAAAAGTGTCTAATACGTTTTGAAACGCTGTCAAACAATATTTCTCCTAAGTAAAATCTTCCACGGTTTTGAGTAGGTATACCTGAGGGCTTATAATAAGAGTAGTATAAATCTTTCCACCTTTGTATAACAGTATACATGTTGTGTCCGTTCACGAACCTAGAGAAAAACATGGAAATATTAATAAACATTGCTTAGTAAATTTCCATTATTTAAACAAATTCCATTTGTTTAAAAAAATTTTTTAAAGAAAATTTTTTGTAATAAAAAATTACTGTGCACATACTGAAATGTTGATGAACATATATTAATTAATAAATAATTGTTTAAATAAATTCCAATAAATAAATTTATAAATTTATCTGCAAGTAACTCTTTATTTGTAACTAATAATAATCATGGAACATTTATTATTAAACTAACCATAAGTTTTTTTAATCTGTACATTTAATTTGCTGAAACGATCCTAATGGGTTTAAACAATTTCTTCCCAAGTAATACATAATTGTGTTATAATTATATTATATAATTACATTTTTGCATTCTGTAATCTTTTCATTTATTATCAACATTTTTACAACTACATCTGTAGTTGTAAACTACATGTTGTAGAAATTGTTTCTGATTTTCATCTCTAGTTATTATACTATTAAAATTAGAAATAAATTTTACAACTCTCTGCAACGTCGTTGACTACTTTTATTTGGGAAAAAATTTGTTTTCCTTTTCTGTACGCTTCATTTCCCATCCAGTTGGTAGCTAATAAATTTTGTTAAAAAAATTAGAAAAAAATTTAATAAACAAATGGAATCTGTTTAAATAATTGAAATTTACTAAACAATGTTTATTAATATACCATCATAGTCCAATTGTATACATCTTTATAATAAAAAACGAATTTAAAAAAAAATGTTTAAACAAATGTTATTTGTTTAAATATTGGAATATTAAATAACTAATGTTTTATCAATATACCATTAGACCAATAGTAAACATTTTTATGATAAAAAACGAAATTTTCAAAAAAAAAAACATTATACAAATGATATTTGTTTAAATAATTAAAGATTTATTAAACAATGTTAATAAATATTTCAATAGATTAATACTAATAATAATTATTAAGAAAAACAATGAGGATAAAGTGCTCAGAACGTCAATTTCATGACAAATGGTATTTTTAGCTTTTAAGGGTAGTTTTCAAGACCCGCTGGGGGTGTGTTAAGGGTGCAGAACCCATATGGTGATACATGAAATTCTTTGGTGGATAGTTCTCTATAAGTTTCTATAATCTCCCGACACTTATTCCTAAACCCTGAAAAATTAGTCCAAAAACTCCAAAAAGTAAGGCTCTGTACCATTGAAAAAATTTTTGCAATGCATTTTTGGACCACTCTAATATACAGTGTATATAAGTAATTCTACACCTACTTTGTAAAACGTTGTTAAAACATTAATAAAATTACTTTAAACATAGATATTTGCACTGATATGAAAAAATGCATACTTTCTCTGACAATACTGATAAAACTACTTCGTAATTAAACTAAATTTGAATTCAATATCGGGTGTTCCTTTTAACTATATTTATGTTCTGCTTATTGTCATCTGTGGAGCACTTTGTTTTCTCATTACGATGAAATTGAAAATTTATTTGCTTTCTCATAGAGCTAATGTTTCCTCAAAACAAGATTACGGTTATAAATTATATTATTGAAACAAACTCTGTACTTATTCCCTTTGGAAATAAATCTTCCATGATTCGAGCTCAAGAAATGAAAAAAAAAGAAAACAAAAATTCCAATTATTTTACTAAAAACCCGTGTGGAAATAGCCCCAGTTGGCCCTTATACAACATGATTTCTGGTCGGGGGCTGGTCGGGCCACTTTTTTTTCCAGAGAGCCTAGTCGGGGTATGATCTGGGGCTAGTCGGGCCACTTTTTTTCGGGAGAGCCCAGCCGGGATATGGTCGGGGGCTATTCATGTATATTTTTATCTAAGATCCCAGTCGGGAGATGGTCAGGGGCAAGTCAGGTATATTCTTATTTAAAAAATAACTGATAATAATGAGTATAAGTATAATAATTAAAATATTAAGGAAATTGAGCGTGATTATTGATTTGTTTTGGTAGCGTCGTTCTAACGGCTATCGGCTAATGTTTTCTTATTGTTTACTTCGTACTGCTGATTGTTTATCTATATTTCATTTTGATTATTCTCTCAATACCAAACTTCAAGGTAGTACGAGACGGAACGTGCGCTTTCTGTGCGCGGGTTGATTTTATGTTTAATTTAAGGGGTTTTGTACAATATAAATATTGAAAATTTCCCGCGTCGGCCTTGATTATCGATATACGACGCGTCACGAACTGTATTGACCAATAAGGAATCGGGTCCACGCATTTCAGCGTTACAC
>UCOH01006631.1:0-12311 GCA_900474275.1 Synergus japonicus
AAAAGTCCTGAGGAAGATTTTAATCAGAGCCGTAGTTTTTAAAATAGAAGAACGTAAAGAGTGCGACGAAGCTGTGCGCTGTCTTCAAGTCACTCTAGCTCAGAAGTTACTTGTTTTACAAAATTGTCCCGTAGGACTTTTCGTCCTCTTTTTCGACCCAGAATTCATATACACTATTTCAATTATTACCCGATTAATTATTTTTTTCAAAACTTGGAAAATTAAATTTTGAGTTTTTGTAAATAGAGAGGTCAATTCTGTGTGAGAAAAGAAGACGAAAAGTCCTGAGGAAGATTTTAATCAGAGCCGTAGTTTTTAAAATAGAAGAACGTAAAGAGTGCGACGAAGCTGTGCGCTGTCTTCAAGTCACTCTAGCTCAGAAGTTACTTGTTTTACAAAATTGTCCCGTAGGACTTTTCGTCCTCTTTTTCGACCCAGAATTCATATACACTATTTCAATTATTACCCGATTAATTATTTTTTTCAAAACTTGGAAAATTAAATTTTGAGTTTTTGTAAATAGAGAGGTCAATTCTGTGTGAGAAAAGAAGACGAAAAGTCCTGAGGAAGATTTTAATCAGAGCCGTAGTTTTTAAAATAGAAGAACGTAAAGAGTGCGACGAAGCTGTGCGCTGTCTTCAAGTCACTCTAGCTCAGAAGTTACTTGTTTTACAAAATTGTCCCGTAGGACTTTTCGTCCTCTTTTTCGACCCAGAATTCATATACACTATTTCAATTATTACCCGATTAATTATTTTTTTCAAAACTTGGAAAATTAAATTTTGAGTTTTTGTAAATAGAGAGGTCAATTCTGTGTGAGAAAAGAAGACGAAAAGTCCTGAGGAAGATTTTAATCAGAGCCGTAGTTTTTAAAATAGAAGAACGTAAAGAGTGCGACGAAGCTGTGCGCTGTCTTCAAGTCACTCTAGCTCAGAAGTTACTTGTTTTACAAAATTGTCCCGTAGGACTTTTCGTCCTCTTTTTCGACCCAGAATTCATATACACTATTTCAATTATTACCCGATTAATTATTTTTTTCAAAACTTGGAAAATTAAATTTTGAGTTTTTGTAAATAGAGAGGTCAATTCTGTGTGAGAAAAGAAGACGAAAAGTCCTGAGGAAGATTTTAATCAGAGCCGTAGTTTTTAAAATAGAAGAACGTAAAGAGTGCGACGAAGCTGTGCGCTGTCTTCAAGTCACTCTAGCTCAGAAGTTACTTGTTTTACAAAATTGTCCCGTAGGACTTTTCGTCCTCTTTTTCGACCCAGAATTCATATACACTATTTCAATTATTACCCGATTAATTATTTTTTTCAAAACTTGGAAAATTAAATTTTGAGTTTTTGTAAATAGAGAGGTCAATTCTGTGTGAGAAAAGAAGACGAAAAGTCCTGAGGAAGATTTTAATCAGAGCCGTAGTTTTTAAAATAGAAGAACGTAAAGAGTGCGACGAAGCTGTGCGCTGTCTTCAAGTCACTCTAGCTCAGAAGTTACTTGTTTTACAAAATTGTCCCGTAGGACTTTTCGTCCTCTTTTTCGACCCAGAATTCATATACACTATTTCAATTATTACCCGATTAATTATTTTTTTCAAAACTTGGAAAATTAAATTTTGAGTTTTTGTAAATAGAGAGGTCAATTCTGTGTGAGAAAAGAAGACGAAAAGTCCTGAGGAAGATTTTAATCAGAGCCGTAGTTTTTAAAATAGAAGAACGTAAAGAGTGCGACGAAGCTGTGCGCTGTCTTCAAGTCACTCTAGCTCAGAAGTTACTTGTTTTACAAAATTGTCCCGTAGGACTTTTCGTCCTCTTTTTCGACCCAGAATTCATATACACTATTTCAATTATTACCCGATTAATTATTTTTTTCAAAACTTGGAAAATTAAATTTTGAGTTTTTGTAAATAGAGAGGTCAATTCTGTGTGAGAAAAGAAGACGAAAAGTCCTGAGGAAGATTTTAATCAGAGCCGTATTTTTTGAAATAAAGGAACGTAAAGAGTGCGATATTCAGCCGTCGCTGTCTTTAAGTCACTCTAGCTTAAAAGATACTTGTCTTACAAAATTGTCTCTTAGGACTTTTCGTCCTCTTTTTTAGCCCAGAATTCATATACATTGTTTTAATTATCACTTGATTAATTTTTTTTTTCATGGATATAAAAATTGTCTATAGAAATCTTAAGGTGGAAATTATCTGCCTACTTGTAAAACAATGATTCCCAAGATGAGAGTCATAGAGTAGAAAGTGGTCATTTGGACACCTTCGTTGCTTAAGCGACTAACTGTACAAGTGAGAGAAACAGGATTCTCCAGGATAAGGACGACGAAAAAAAAAGGTAGCGATCACCACCACGGCGAGGAAACCTGTCCTTAATTGATAGGAAATTCCACATCACTAGTACCTGCAAGCTGATTTTTTTGCTGATTTAACAGCTCGTAACTGGATACTTTGGGGATTTATAATTAGCGCAAATCAAAGAAAGGATTGAATGTTTTTGAGAGAGAGAGCTCAGCAGCTTAGGCTGCTGAGCGCACTCTTTACGCCTCTCTAGTTCCGAATCCACGCATCTCATTAAAATAAGCCTAGGGACTTTTCGAACTGTTTTTTCACCTAAAATCGATTGCTGCTTTCAGAAAAAGTAAAAATTCATTTTTCGACCTTGAAATTAGAAGTTTATCATGTAAAATCAACTGAGCAGCTTCAGCTGATCAGCGCACTCTTTCCTCGTCTCTAATTCCGAATCTACACATCCGATTAAAATAAGCCCCAGGACTTTTAGTCTTGTTTTATCACCTAGAATAGATTGCTGCTTTGATAGAAAATGAAAATTAAATTTTTGAACATGAAATCAGTAGTTTATCATACAAATCAGTAGTGTGAAATGTAGGTAGGTTTGAAGTAGGTGCGTGTGCAATTAACGACACTAGAGCAAGTATATTGAAGACCGGTTGAATGTACTACAAATGTAGAATACAAGTGTGAAGGAGAGGGAGAAAATTTGTATGAGTGAGATAGGAGAGACCAGTTCATTAGCAACACTCACAGGTAGCCTCGGAGACATCTATTTTATTTATTTCTTCACTTTTTGCCCTTTTTATCCTCCCACTTCATGTCTCCTGCAAATTTATATACTTCTGATATTTAAAATTTGTAAACCATTTTCAAAATGAATTTAAGACCCTGAACGAGAATGTGAGTATAAAGCATGACTCTATTACTGTTCAGAACAATTTTGAAAGTTCGAATTTTCCGTTACGATTTATAGTTTATACATACCACTGTATCGTGGCGCAAACCCGGCCTATCAAATCAATTATTGTTACACGGAACCGGCTCATTTTCACTGCGAATGTCATTTGCAATCGTTAAGCTGTACGCTCGTGAGGAGAAAACTTTGCATCTGGCCTTTAGAGTCAAATCAACTCTACACTCGCAACGAAGGACCTTAATGCAAATCATTAGGTGAAACTAATTTGTTAATACCTCTGATAAATTGAATTCCTAATGGAATTAATTCCGCGCCTCTTAAATCCCCATTTAACGTATTGCTAACTTTTATTTATTTTCTCTAATTCATTATGCAGAGAAACTTATTTCCAAAGTACTTAAATCTTCCCAGATCACAAATAATCATTTCCTTTCTCATTACCTTTGCATATTATTTATTATCACAGTAATTACGCCTAACTTTTTTTTTAAATCACATGATAAGTCACCAACATTATTTTCTTAATTACAAGTAGTTAATCAACATCTACTTAATGAGATATTTTTTTTTATGTGCAGGTCGAGGGAAGCTGGGGGAGAAATTAAGGTGAGTTTTGTAATGACTTCAGCACGGATTTTTGCATAAATTAGTAATTATAATACTTTTTTTTTTTTAATTCTGTTAGATTCGAGTTGATTGCTCGTATCTGGAAATATAAAAAAAATTAAAGGGACAAAAATAGTTAACAAAGAGTAGATATGTTCGAAAGACTTTTGCCAGTACGTTCCTTGAAGTTGCTCGACACGGATAGGCAAAATTTATGGGAAAGATAAGGGATAAGGGGTAGTTTCTTCTTCTCTTTCTCTCTTTCTCTCTTTCTCTCTTTTTCTTTCCTTTTTTCTCATCGCAAGGCAAAGGACAGATACTGAGTACAAGAATATACTCGTAAACGTAATCATAGTAAATTATGACCCTCGCTCGTGTCACATAGTGAGTCCTAGAGACTTGATAATCGCCTTGGAAACTCGAGTGCAATGCTCTTTTCTTCTAATAAGATGACATTGAATGTTTAATAAAATACATTAAGATTTAGAATAATACTGCGGGAAATAAAAAAATTCTTTCTTCACTTTCTTTCTCTCGTCTCTTTCGTGCTTTTTGTACTTTTTGTACTTCTCGGTCGCGGGTCACTTGAACTGGTCCTTTTCTCGGGATTTACATTATTTACAAACTGGTTTCTCGCGAACTGAAATAAAAATCACCCCTCTTGCCTCGCCACCTTTGTCCAGTCACAAGAATGGAATAAACTAGCTGTGAATTCGATCTCGGGTTTTTGCATTTAACTGTATTTATATATTTGTTGTATTCATTTGTTGAGCACTTTGCAAATAATCAAATAATAGTCAAATAATCATAAATTCCTAATATTTATTTATTCATATAAATTTTTCTTTCATTTCCAAATATAGAAGCTTGTAAATTCTGTCAGAATAAAAACCCTTGAATACTGTATGACGGTAATTGTCGATAAAATAAATCTTTAAGTACAATAAGTCCTGTTCGTCTACTTAAATAAAAAATTGCTTTAAATTTAATTTGATCTATATCTATATATACTTAAAAAACCATAAATTTTAAATATGTCGCTTCAACGTCTAATACGTATCAGGTAAATATTTGATGGACTCGTTAAAATTATTCTTACAGATAGACGATTAAAAAAAAGCTTATTTTTACAATTTTACTCTATTTTATGATATCTGATGTTGAACTCTATTATTTTAAATTAAATTGTTTCTATTTGCATGAAGCTCGTTGCTAAATTACGCCATTCGATATTCGCATGTCAGAATTTCTGCAATGTGTCAGAATCCGATTCCCTCATTAATTATTGACAGTCCTTTGATATTTGATAAGATTGATGTGCAGAAATATTATTAAATCTGCAACGAGATAGATTTTATAAATTAAAGATACATTTTCATGTCTCCAAAGGAAAAATACTGATATTACTGTTATTCTTCAAAATATATCCCCTCATTATATCTTAGTAAAAAAATTCTAAAAATCTCCACGTATTTCGTAATTGTAAACAACATTCATGAATTTAATTTGAAAATGATTGCTGGCTCGATATTGATCAGCACACGCGAATTTTAATCTAAGAAAAGTGCAGTGCAATTAATAGTTGGCTGGAGATGCTCGAGATGCACTCGCGATATATTCGTTAACGCTTTAATTAATTAGCGGTCCAATTAAAGTTAGAAAAGCGAGAAGTGCTTCTATGGCAATAAAGTCTCGGCAATACAGGAACTCTCTCTTCTTGACGCTATTATTTTATTGTAGTCATATACACACAATAATTGCAGTAAAAGAAGAAAAATAAACAAGAAGGATTTTAGTGCGGTGAAAGGGAGTGAGAGGGGGCAATAGGTAGAGGGATATTTAGGGGCACGGGAGTAGGAAAAGAGGGGATACTGATGAGGATTGTTTATCCCTTTCTATCTCTCGCCTATCCCGCCTATCTCTTTCTATCTCCATGTAAATCCACATCCACGCTTATCTCTTTGAATCCCCTGATTTCTATCCCTTTCTATCTCTTGTCTATCTCCGCCTATCTCTTTCTATCCCCACTTCTTTATCCCTTTCTATCTCCAATTCAATCTACATCCACGGCAATCACTTTCAATCGCCACATCTACATTCCTTCTTCTTTTGCGCATTTTCAAGTCTATCCCTTTCAATCTCCTTCTATTTCTAAGATAGAAAGGGATGAGGATTGTTTATCCCTTTCTATCTCTCGCCTATCCTGCCTCTCTCTTTCTATCTTCATGTAAATCCATATCCACGCTTATCTCTTTGAATCTCCTCATTTCTATCCCTTTCTATCTCTTGTCTATCGCCGCCTATCTCTTTCTATCTCCATCTCAATCACTTTCTACCTTGTCAACCTTAATTCGCTTTTACCACTTTTAATCTTCAGTTCCGTATCCCTTTCTATCTCCACTTCAATGCACGTTCACGCTTATCTCTTTTAATCTCCTCTTTTCTATACCTTTTTATCTCTTGTCAATCTCCGCCTATTTCTTTCTATCTAAATCTCAATCCACACCAATGTCTATCTTTTTCAATTTCCACTTCTGTATCTCTTTCTATCCCTTTGTCATTTCTACCTAAATCTCAATCCACACCAACGCCTATCTCTTTCAATCCCTGCTTCTCTATCTCATTCTATTTCTGTATATATCTGTTTATCCTTTTCTATATCCATTTCAATCCACATCCACAGCTAACACTTTCAATCGCCACATCTACATTTCTTCCTATTTTTCGTATATTCAAGTCTATTCCTTTCTATCTCCTTCTATCTCTAAGATAGAAGGGGATAAGGATTTTTTATCTCTCGCGTATCCCCCTAATCTCTTTATATTTTTTAATCCCTACTTCTCTATCTCTTTCTATCTCTGCATATATACCTGTCTATCCCTTTGTATCTTCTTAACAATCTTAAATCGCTTTTATCTCTTCTAATCTTCAGTTCTGTATCCCTTTCTATCTCCAGTTCAATCCACATTCAAGCTTATCTCTTTGAATCTCCTCCTTTCTATCCCTTGTCTATCTCCGCCTATCTCTTTCTATCTCCACTTCTTTATCCCTTTCTATCTCTAATTCAATCTACATCCACGATTATCACTTTCAATCGCCACATCTACATTCCTTCTTCTTTTGCGCATTTTCAAGTCTATAAAAATAGAAGAAGATAGAAAGGGATAAGGATTTTTTATCCCTTCCTGTCTCTCGCCTATCCCCCAATCTTTTTCTATCTCCATGGCAATCGCCGATCAATCCTATATCTTTTAATCCCTATTTCTATATCTCTTTTTATCTCTATATGTACTTGTCTATCCCTGTCAATCTTAATTCGCTTTTATCTCTTTTGATCTTCAGTTGTCTATCCCTTACTATCTCCATTTCAATCTACGATCACACTTATCTCTTTGAATCTCGTCCTTTCTATCCCTTTTTATCTCCTGCCTATCTCCACCCATCTCTTTCTACCTCCATCTTAATCCACACCAATGCCTATCTCTTTCAATTCCCACGTCACTATCTATTTTTACCTTTTGTCCATTCCCATCTATCTCTTTCTATCTCTTTCTATCTCTTGGTCAATCACCGTTTACCCCTATCTGTTTCAATCCCTACTTCTCCATCTTATTCTATCTCTCTATATATCTGTCTATCCTTTTGTATCTCCATTTCAATCCACATCCACGCCTATCACTTTCAATCACCACATCTATATCATCCTTTCCTATTTTTCGCATATTCTTGTCTATCCCTTTCTGTCTCCTTGTCAATCTCAATTCGCTCTTATCTCTATCAATTCCCCCTTCTTTATTCCTTTCTATCTCACTCCTAGTATCACCTATAACTTTCTTTCTTCTTGCCAATCAAACTTCGATCCAATCTCTTTGAATCCTACTTTTCTGTCCCTTTCAATCCCTTTCAATTTTTCCCCTATCCTCATCTATCTATCTCTTTCTATTTCCTTGTCAATCGAAATTTTATGCTATCTGTTTCAATCCCCTAATTTCTATCTCAGCCTATTTTCAGAAGTAGCTGACATAAATAGAAAGAGATAGGCGTTGATGTGTATTGAGGTGGAGATAGAGAGAGATAGGCGTTGTTGTGTATTGAGATGAAGATGGACAAGAGATAAAAAGGGATTGAATCCCCTCCTGGGGATTCAAAGAGATGAGTGGGGATTAATAAGTTAATAAGGGAGAGATTGCCTTGGTGATAGAAAAAGATACAAATTTCTAGCAAGGGAGATAGAATTAGGGATAGAAAGGAATAATATTTTTCCAGAAATAGAGATAGACTGGAGTTTGGAAGAGATATTAGAGATATTACCAGAAAGAGATAGACTGAGAAATGGAAAGAGATAGATATTAACAGACACAGGTATAGACTGAGGGATAGGAAGAGATAGGATATTATCAGAAACAGGAATAGACTGAGGGATAGGAAGAGATAGATATCACCGGATATCTATCTTTAGGATTGTTTTAAGAATGCAAAATGGATACTTGGAAGGGATAGAGAAGTCCTATCTCTTCCTATCTTCAAATTTATATCTCTTTCTATCACTTTCTATCTCTTTCTATCTCTTTTTATCTCTTTCAATCTCTTTCAATCTCTTTCTATCTCTTTCTATCTCTTCACTTCCAGCAGGGTGGTAACAAAGGAAAAAATGTAAGGGGAGGGGGATTTTGGGTCAGTAAAAAGGGCAGAGAAGAGAGACAGCAGGGAGGGGGCAGCAATTTATACGGGGGATAATAAATAGTGGGTATTGATAGGACTACGGATGGTTGATCATGACAAAGAGTAGGGGGAAAGGCGTAAAAGAAATGACAATAGGGATGGGGCTGATAGTATGAGGGGGGACAGGGAGGGGAATATCTGAATAGGGGATAGTGAAAGGGATTGGGAGAGGGGATAAAAATAACAGAACAAGGGACAACAGAATTAGCGACGAAAAATATTTTAAAAAAAACGTTCCAATTAAGTCGGTAAAGAAAATGTCCGCGTGTCCTGCTAAAATTTGACGGTAAAAAAGGGAGTAAAATTTAATGAAAGAAAGTAACAAATGGTCTTAATGTACTTGTTATCGAGTGTCCGGCGAGCTTGGATTTTAAGCGTGCAATTTAAAAGAAATTTGCGGCTAATGAAAGAAGGAATTGGTTCGGGAGAAAAGGTCCGTTGTGGGCATGTTTTAACTCGTTACGGGCCGCGGGGTACCGCGTCTCTGAATATATGCAAAGAATTGGCCGCCATTGATGACGGCGAGACTCATTTTCATAAATTATATTAATTCGCCACGCCGAGGGCAACCGCTGATTGGGTGACACGTTGGCCATATTGGCCCACCTCAGCCTCGCCTCACTATTACCAACTGACTATCAGCGGTCCGAAATTATCTTTTAGATAAAATACCGCTTCAATGCTCTCAATAGTTTGTTTAGAAAAAAGATAATTGTCAAAATCAAGACAAATTTCGATTCACAAAAGAGTAGGCATTCTTTTTTTACAATTGGCCCATTTTGGCTAACGAGATGCACCTTGCGGGATGGTATCCACGATTGTATATATGTAGTTTGAGATTCGCCGGGGCGCTTTTATTTGTTCTCCATTGTGATCTCAGGAGATTTCATCCGAAAGGTTATCCTCTCCGTGTGCAGGGATGGGGAGAGAGGAAAGAGATGAGAAAGTGAGAGAAGAGGGGAAATTTGATGAGAGGAAATGAGACAGTCTCGACACGATCGCGAGATTATACCTACACCCACGCCAAGATAATAGATAGTAATTGCAGGGTTGCGTTGGTCGGTGGAATCGGCTCGACAGATCGATCGGCCCGGACAAGGAAGAACGAAAAATAGAGAGAGATTCGCCAAGAAAGAGGGGGGAAAGATATAAAAGAAGCCAAAGAGATCGAGATAATGATGCGCTCGAGAAGAAATCGTTCTCACATTATTTTCTCGCGATGGGCATCGTCGGTATTATTATATGCCCCGTGGTGACTCAAGCACCTCTGAGAATCTCAACGGAATTCATGTGCGGCCTCTTTTTGGGTCCTTCTTATAATCAGAATCGTCAAAATCAATCTAGAGCAAATTGTCTGCTTATTCTTCATGCTGAATTTATAGTTCTGAAAAACTGTTCCGCATCTCGTAACCAGAATCCGAGGCCCCGCGGATTTTTCTCATTTTTTTCACTTTTCACTTTTCACTTTTTTTTTTTTGTTTTCTTTTTTACAGAAATACGTGCAACGCAAATGTGAAAAAGAAAAGGATATAAAAACAATAGGGCTGGGATGACAAAACGCATTGGTTTTAGGTGCATCGCAGGTGATGAAACAAAGGGCATGTAGGGTTTCGGGGTCGTCTGCACTTTAAAGCAGGAGCATTCGAATTCAGCGGTTTTTGAATAGAGACTCCCTTCGAGAATTGAATCGTAAATGGAAAAATATATAAACAGAACGAGAAAAAACTGACGACTCTCGATTTTTAGCTTCATGGAGAATTCGAAGTATTATTCTCGCTTGACGAATTCAGATTTTAGCTTGATTATTCTTGGAATTATGCGCAATTCAGGAAACCGAAATTTACGGTACAGCAATGCAAATTTGTCTTCAATTTTGACAGATAAAGAGATTACTCGTTTTTTGAGATTATACAAAATGAAAGTCAAAATTTAAGAGAAATTTCAATTCATTTTCTGCCTCTCACTCTACATCGATTATGTATTAGTCCGATATTCGAAAATATATCAAAGATCGAGTTTACATAATGCCGATAGTCGGTCTTTGTTCGAGCTTGTTCCCTGTTGTGCCACTTCCGTTTCCAGGATTCTATATCGCGATAAACAACCGGAAAACCTCAACCACGAGAAAACGAGGTCCGCTCGCGGCTTACCTCCCTGTCCATTCTGACCACTTGCGGATAACTAATTTCGTTCTCAACAACTTTTTAAAAATTTATTACTCTATTCAAATAACTACTTATATTCAAGTCCTAAAAACTAAAGTTATTTTTAAGCGTGGCCTCCTCCCTGTTGGCAGTGAAAAGATAGAAAACGATAGAAATTTTTGTACACTTTGCATCCATGAAATACTGTCTTTTTCAATCTTTGTGTGTATTAATTGTATTAATTAATTGTTTCTATCTTTTCCTATCCTTCCCAAAAAATTTGAATCTGTTCTATCCATTTTCTCTCTCTCTTTTCTTATCTTTCAGTCTATTTCTTCCAAAAAAATTTCAATATCTTTCTATCTCCCATTTGCAATCTTTTTCAATCCTCAGTTATAAACTTATTAATTACAAAATTTCGAACATGCATAATAATAATTTAAATACAATATTTTGTACATAAATATTATTTTAATTCTACCAAATCCTAAAGAGCTCTATCCCAATGTCCCTGCTATCAATCTCTATCACTTTCAATCTCTTTGTCAGTATAATCACTAACCTATATTGAAATATAGAGGCTTGCTAATATACTTCAAGAGCGATAGACAAGGATTGAAATTATTATAATGAAATGGGTGTTGATTTAAAGGTATAGATTGGAGAGAATATACTTTCTAGAAATTAAAAAAGAATAGAAAAGGATTTAGATGATTAGATTAAGGATAGACACGGATAGAAATGTAGTGATTGAAAAAACTTGGTAATACACTTCAAGAGGGATAGGAAAGGATTGAATAGACTATAGAAGGATAGAAATGGATAGAATGGTAAAGATTGAAATGGATGGACTCGATAGTATATTTCAAGATATACAGAAGGATTGAAATTAGTATACGTGGATAGATGTGGATATAAAGGTAGGAATTGAGATGGATAGACTTCCTAGTATATTTCAAAAATGATAGAAAAAGATTGAGAGGATTAGATTAAGGATAGACATGGATAGAAATGTAGTGATTGAAAAGGATACACTTAAAATACACTTCAAGAGAGATAGGAAAAGATTTAAAAAACTATACAAGGATAGGAATGGATTGAATGGTAAAGATTGAAATGGATAGACTGGATAGTATACTTCAAGAAATATAGTAAGGGATTAAAATTAGTATACGTGGATAGATGTGGATACAAAGATATGTATTGAAAAGGATAGGCATATATTGTAAAAAGGATAGAAAAGGATTGAGATGAGTAAATTCAAGATAGACACGGATAAAAAAGTAGTGGTTGAAAAAACCTGGTAATATACTTAAAGAGAGATAGGAAAGGATTGAAAGGACTGTACAAGAATAGAGACGGATATTTGTACAGATTGAAATGGATAGACTTGGTAGTATACGTCAATAGAGATAGAGAAAAGATTGAAATAATTATACTTGGATGGATGTGGATATAAAGGTATTGATTAAAAACGATAAAATTCCCAGTAGATTATAAAAAGGATAGATAAGGATTGAGATTACTAGATTAAGGATAGATATGGTTACAAATGTAGTGATTGAAAGAGATAGACTTGGTAATACACTTCAAGAAAGATAGGAAAGGATTGAAAATACGATACAAGGATAG
>UCOH01006632.1:0-62879 GCA_900474275.1 Synergus japonicus
ATATTATATATATTATTATATATTATTATAATAATATATTATTAGAATAGTTTATTAAATTCGACAATTGTACAATTATTTATCAAAAAAATCTTTTGAATTTCCGTAAAATATCAAGAAAAAAAAATTTGAAAAAAAAAATTCTTAAAATTTCTTTAAAACTCCTAGAAACTTCTTGAATTCCTTTTTTGTTTAAATCTCTTAAAATTCACGGAAACATTTCTAAATTCCTATAGAAACCAAACGAAATTCTTCAAATACCACAAAAATCTTTAAAACTTCACAAAATCTTTTTAAATTCCGTGAAAATCCTTAAAATCTCTTAAAATTTCATACTTAGTCTTTTACAAATCATAAAAATCTTTTGAAATCCCTCAAAATTTTAAGAAAAACATTAAAATGCCTTAAAATCTTTTAAACTTCCATAAAATTTGTTAAAAATTATAAAAACCACGAAACCCATTGAAATTCCTTAAAATATTTAAAAATTCGTCTTCAAAAACCTGTATCAATTGATCTTGTCTTTATAATGAGTCAAAAGTTATTGTTTCTTTGCTCATTAATTAAATGGTAAGTACTTTGAATGAGGGCACTCATGAATTTCACAGTGCGTAAATTGAATGTTCGATGAAACGGTCCATTGTACTTTCTTAGGCATAAGTAAAGCCCTTCTTTTACAAATACCGTTAGAATGATATTGAAGAAGCTAAACTTAAAAGTTCTTCATTAATATATATATATATATATATATATGTATATATACATATAGTGTAATTAATGAAAGAGAATTTTCCAAAAAATAAATCTCAAAGAATTTTGATTTTGAAATTTCAAAAATTTGACATGAAACCTCCTGAAGATTCTGAAGTAGCCAGAAGTAACTGAAGTCTCTTGAAGTAACCGGAATTTTTTGAAGTAACTTAAAGTAACAATAGAGGGCCTTTTAAATAACAGAAATATCTTAAAGTAACTGAAATTTTCTAAAGTAACGAAAGTAAACCGTATTAAAAATTAATTCTCTACTATTTTGCTTGAATTTAGGTTGAAAAGTAATCTGTTGGATGTGACGATGTCAAAATTTCGATTTTTCAAAATACGATTTCTAAATATAGGACGACTTGACAGAGAAAGTATAATAATCCCCTTTCTACGTAATTTCATGAATTCTTTTCGTTTTTTTTTCCTCTAATATATAAACTTTCATAAATCTCTTAAGCCTCCTGTAAATTTAGTAAAATATGTTTCGCACAACTTTCGTGCCGATCGGTTGATTGACGGGAAGTGGGTCGTTAAGAAAATCATTCATCTTTACTCTTCGATTTATTCTAAACAATGGCAAACGTCGCGTAATCCGGAAGAGACAATAAAAGCCTCGTTTTATAAGTGCCCCACTTCTTCGCGAAACAAGTTATTACTTTTCTATATATAATACATCAATACGGAATTAAATAACCTTGATTACATTGCAGTCTAATCAAGCGGCACGCAACAGAATTCGGTCCAGGTCAATATTAAAAAAAACAAGATAGATTTTAGTGTAACTAGAGTTTCATACACAGTTTATTTTAATTCAAAATTGTTTATGGGATTAAAAGAATTTTTAATCATTCAAAGAATTTTGGAAAAAATGCGAGAGATTTTAAAAGAATTTAAAAACTTTCAAAAGAATTAGAATTGAAAGAATTTTTGTTTGAAAATATTTTTTTAAAAAGTGACTTATTTAAAAAATGCACTATATTTGGAGAATTAACCATATATGCGTATTGTGTAATTTTATTGTGTAACACATAAAGATATAACAGCATAGCATCGATCGTTGCCTTGTCCTCGTCTTCAAACTCTTCATGTATTAAAAGACTTGTCGTTTTTTAAGCCTCAGGCAGATTTCATTAAATAATGCGATTTATTGCTTATAAGGCATTTTACGAGCAACTTGACTCAATTTTTCATTGAATGCTGTGTCGTTGTGCTGCATTTGCACGATTTGGAAAGGAGACACTGAACCTCATATCAGAGATATGTTAAAAACAAAATCTTTCATGAAAAATAACAATTGTGACTTAATTCTTCGTTCAATAACTTCCTAAAATGTGTATTAATCGAATAATAATTATTAATTAATCATTAATAACTAATAAGTAATCTTATAACACTTGTCAATAAATAATAAAACACGTTTTCAAAAAAAATTGTCAAAAAAATATTTTTTTTAACTGATTTCAAAGTTCTTTTTAGAAATGCTCAGCATTTGTCTTATATGTAAGTTTTTTTATAATAATCTCATTATTATTGTAAATATCAATTGTTTCTTTGATTCAATGGCACAAATAAAATTATAACAAAAGTGATTGAAGAAAAAATAACTTTTTTCTACACCAACCGCAGATTGTCACAGACTGTTATAAAAATTGTTATAAACAATTACGCAAACAGTTATTTTTTTAAGTAGAAAAACGCCCTTTCACATGTATAAATTATAAAATAAAATAAAAAATTATTATTATGTTTAAAAAATTGTTTATAATAATCATATAAATTATTATTTATTCAATTTCGTTGATTAGTTATCGCAATAAATACTAATACTAATCACTCCAATACTAATTAAAGAAAAAACCATTTTTTTCTACGATAAAACCGCGGATTGGGAGACTTGTTTAATTAAATTGTTATTGACAATCATTACTTATCTTTGATGAAGCTTGAGATATATAAATAACTTTAAAGACAATTGTGAATCACTTATGGCCAGAAAAATCAATTGAACCATGAGAAAAACACACTTATAAAGAATTTGTTTATAAATATGTTTATACAATTAGTCATTGTTATCTTAAGTCAGTTTTTTGTGAAAAATTATGAATTTTATAAAAACTTAACAACTAGCGTGAATCAAACAATTTTTTCTATGAAAAATAAACACTAATAAGAATTACTTTATAAAAATTGTTTATAATAATTAAATTAAATATCATTAGAACTAATTATGTTCAATGAACGCAGTTGCAATAATTTCGATTACAATTCTCTTAAAAATCTCTTAGAAATTAAAAAATTTCTAAAAAAAACATAATGGTATGTCATGTGGAGTTCAAAAAGGGCGTATGTCATAAAGAGATAAAAAGGCCGTTTCTAACGTAGGAGTCAAGAAAGGCGTAAGTCATACCGGGCCAAGAAAGGCGTATTTCACATGGGAGTCAAGCAGGGCGTATGTCAGATAGGGTTCAAGAAGGGCATATTTCACATGGGGATAAGAAGGACATATGTCAGGTAAGGGAAGACGCGTTCGCCTGACCCACATTCAAATCTCTATCGAGGCTTTAGAGAGATGTCGCCGAGATTGTGTCTCACTTCTTAAAAGTAAAAGAGAATTTATGGACGTATGTTAATTAGCCTACCAGTAAATTTAGTTTCTAAAACTTCTCTTTTCACAAGTAATAAATGAAGAAACGTGAATGACAATTCTAATAACTCACTGGTTCATCAGCATGTATAGCACCAATCACTGACTGGAATCAGCGGTATACTTATCACTGGTTCAGATTAAGAGAGTAGCAGCATCAAAATGTGAAGAGAATAAATAAATGAATTCATCCTACTTTTTTATTATTATTAATATTAATCTACCAATTTCTAGTTTCCTCTTAGTTTCCCGAGAAGCTATCTACCACTCTCCCTGACACTTCAGCTTCTCCTGACCACAATCTTCTCCAATCAGATAAGACCCATCCTTCGAGTCAATTCCGCATCACCAATCTCATCTCTCAATTCCGAGTGCATCCCCTCGTTGCGAGAAAAGAAAAAAGTACCTGGAGAGTCGATAGTATCAAAAAGGGCGTGCATCAAAAGCGAAAGCGACAGGAAACGCATAAAACTTAAATAAAAGCAGCTGATCTCTGCGAGTAGGCGACCCACACGTCTCGTCGGAGGTATATCTGTTCCTATACGTGATGGGAAATAGGAACTAGGTTGGGCCATGAGCCATGAGTCCGCGACTCGTTCAAGCGATAGAGATACGAATGGTAATGAGAACCCGTGTACGGGCTCGTGACTCGACCTGGCAACAATAGGATTGCACCCGCACATGGACAAAAAAAACTCTCAACTCGCTCTTGCTCCCGTGGGGCAGAACCCATCACGTGAAATGCGGTTTAAGTAACAGCCAACAGGCAAGAGCTAACATTGCCAACAACTAACAGCTAACAGCCATCGGACAGATATAGCATATAGGATACAAGAGGCGGCAACACAATGGCAATGGCAAAACTCGTGATAACGCTTTACGTTTATATGCAAACCTCACTCCGATCTCAGTTCTCCCTTCAATGCTCCCAATCTCCCATGGGCCGAGGGCCATGGGGCTTTCTAAGAGGGAAAGGGAGGACTCACGTGCCTCGTGTACGTGAATAAATACCATGTAGGCTCGCGAATGTCCCTTTCAGGCAGCAGCCGGGCAAAGAGACACAGGGAGGAGACACACGACTACATAATACAACGCGCCACGAGGAATCGGGATCTCGGTCACCCGGAACTGGCGACGAAGCCATGTTATCTGCCATTGTGCGAGCAAGAGAAACACGGTTGACATTATATCGCCCCAAGTCTTGAGACTCTTGACAATTACTTCATGAGAGTCGCAGAGTCGACAAAGAGAGGATCACAATGGCCGTTTCTGCAAGTATGTTAGAAGCAAGTCGAGAGCAATGGAGAAGTCGTGATGTCCGCTCTTTATTTTATTGGATTTGATCTTTCTGGTGCGAAGTGAACTATAGGTTTCTGTGGCTTGGAGGCTAGATAGAAGATTAGTTAAATGAACAACAAATATCGAAAAATAAATGTTTATGATTTGGATAACTGATTCCTTTGGAAGGTCAGCGAATCAATATTTCTATTATATATGCTAGAAAGGTTTGAACTTCTGACTCAGAGAAAAAAAGTAGGTTGCGATATATGTTTACAATTATTGATTTCTGTGATTTTAATACATAGATGCACTTTGAAAATTGGCGCAGTTACTCAGGAAACTTTTGATAAGACAGTCTGGTTTTAAGACAAAGGAGAATTTGAAAGGTGACTTTTTCTAAAAATTCACTAACTGCAAACCTAAGAAGGGAAGTTTATTAGATATAATATAAAATGACACGCTACCTAAAATTCCGCAACGTCATTACTCTTTTTTTACTTTTTTTAAATGTTCCCGGAATATCTAACGATCAAAAATGGCTCAACTCTCTCACCAGCCACATCAAAAGAAAGATGGGAGTTTCTGAAACAGTGATGATAATTAGTGAAGATTTGCAAATCCAGGACAATCGAATATCAAAAATCATAGCAAAAATCCTGCATAAAATCCCGAGTCAGATAATCAGTTTACATCCTTCTAAAACGTCGAAAACTCAAGAGGCTCTAATCCAGGAATTATTACACCCAAGTTTCGAACGGCTCTTCATTGCAATTCAATTGACACAATACAATGTAGAAAACACAGAAAATGCAGATACACTCCAATTTCTCAATCAGTTGTTCGGAAAGAAAATTCGACCCAAGTGTTTGATGATTTCCTTACCAGAGAGAAGAAAACCCATTCTCAGTTATGAAAAGTTACTCTACTACATGTGGTCCAACTATTTTCTCGAATTCACGATTCTTGAGATTGTAGAAAAACCTGAAACTCGTTTGCACTGGCATCATCAATTAATCAAAACGCTGCATTACTTCAATCCCTTCACTGGAATCTACACAAGACAAAAGTACACAAAGCAAAGCAAACTCTTTCCGAATAAACTCCTGGATTTGAATGGATTCGAGATGAAGGTGGGATCATTCCACTTTCCCCCGCACATCTATATAAAACGCAACTCCACTGGATATCCGATTGATGTGTCTGGACCTGATGCTCTTGTCGTGAAAACCATCTCGCAAAAGATGAACTTCAGACTGTCGGAAGTTCAATCTCAAATCGAGTGGTTTGGTGACTACCATTGCCGCGTGGAAAGCAAACGAACTGGTTTCGCCTATTTACTTGGAAACAACACACTTCGGTTCCTTACAAACCAGGGCGGAATGATCTCTAATTGTTATCAGCAAGTTGTGTTTAGTAAAGATAGTGGGACAGACCTTACTTGTGTTATGACACCAAGTCAAACTGCCGATTTTGATAGTGTAATGTTGACGACGAAATGGATTTACTTGGTTTTACTGGTACTAATGATCTGGATGGTCACGATCTGCTTAAAATTCGATAAAGATCATTGGTCCTGGTTTGATATCCTACGGGAAACTCTAGGATTCTCAGTACCTCGTGAACCTTCGAAATTATCGGAAAGAATTGTATTTGTCTCTATTCTCCTAGCCTTCTCAATATTCTCTTCCAATATCTTCTCAATGCTAACGGAAGTGAAACTTACCAAGAAATCTTATGGAACTATTAACACATTGGAGGAATTAACCAAGACAAATCTCATTCCAATGATGCGAACGAATTTGTTGAATATAATTAGTCAACAAAATGATTCCCTTTTGCAAGCATTAGTTAGAAAATCTAGAGATGTTTCGAAGGATGATGAATGCATTTCTATGCTCGTGGAAGGGAAGAATGTTGCTTGCATTCTGCGAAAATCGACGGCGTTAATTGCAATCAGGGAACAGAAGGATTCAAAAAGTAAGACTAGGATGAGAATCATGAAGGAATACTTATTCTCTTGGCCGAAGAGTATTTACTTTGAACCAAAATCGCCATTCCTAAAGGAAGTCGATGCAAATATACAAAAGATGTTACAGTCAGGTATAATTTATCATTGGAGGGAGCAATTTTCGCCTCCTGCAGAGAAGTCAACTCCAAGGGAAGGAGAAGAAGTATTTGAATCAGTCGATATTCTTATTCCACTGATTTTCTTCATCAGTTTCGGATGTTCTCTTTCAATTTTGGTTTTCATTTGTGAGCTGCTGATAAAGTACATTACTTAAAAAATGAGTTCACGTGTGTTGGTGCATGATTGATTACCAGCGTATAATAAACACGTATTTTAAGATTGTTGATTTTGTTAAATAGAAAATTACTATATTTGCGCGCCTTTGTTAATGTGTTTTATACAGAGTGTCTAAAAAGTCCCGGGACAGTTGGATATTTCTTTATGTAAAATATTTTTTACAAAAGTGAAGGTCATTCCTGAAGTAAATTTCAACGGGGAATTGAATGGTGACCTTTATCTTCACCTTGAAGTTGACCTTCATGGCTTTTTGAAGATCAACTTTGTTTTTTTAAATGGAAATATCCAACCATTCCGGGATTTTTGAAACGCCCTGTATGATGATACCTTAATTAATCTTTATTCGTTCAGAGTGAAAGAATGAAGTGTGCTGTAAGTTTCTGAATTCGTTTAAACAACAAATGCTGCTGTAGCTCCACAATAAATAATTTTAAATGTATATACTTATACATCAATTGAGAAATCCTTCAACAGTCCTTTTTCCCTATTTAAATTCCTTTTAAAAGAATAAATTTTGGCATCGTTTTGTTCGGGCTACAAAATTAAACTAGGCAGATCTGAAGAGAGAGTTCATCGCACTCCAACCAGAAACTGTAGTGCAGAATTAAATTTCGATGTCTAAAACGATAGAGAAAAATATCCATCATGAATTTCGATGTTAGATATACTTTGCTAAAGGTCAGAGATCACTTTGTCTGTAACTCGGTCAATTTGTCATAGTACGCGATTAATCCCGCTAGCTCAAGTATGAAGCGATCCGATTCAAGAAAGTGTCGGCCTAGGTAAAGGAAGCCAAGCATAACGTTTAAATCATTTCAGTTTCATTCGAACGATCAAACTGCGTCAGAGCCAGTAAACAAATCTCCCGAGAGTTACTTTTGAAAAGATTTTACTATAGCTTCGCTGAGATTAGCAGGCCTACTTTTCCTCTAATCTCCTTCGAAGCATCGATCGCTGGCATCACGCGATGTCTTAAATTCGTTGAAACTTAGTTTTGGAAGAAGAACGAAAAGAAGTAGAAGTTTGATATCTTACTCTCGATTGCAGATGTCTTTTCTCGTGAAAGATAATGTATCAACGAAATATTGTTCTTTGGGCAATTCTTCCTAACGATAAAATAGTGAAAGCTTTCTTTAATATTTTTACATTAAAAAACTTCCATATTTTGCATTCCATAAGATTTAATTTGTTTTTAATGAGAGGCATACAATTTTGAGAAGCTTAGAAATTTTAGGATTTGAATTTCATAGGTTTTTTTAGTAGATCGTATCAAATTTGGAATATGCTACTTCATTTTGTGGGCGTTTAATTATTACGGAATTGAGTGGTTAAGTGTACTAAGAGTATATTTGCATTTTCAAACGTCACTTGTTTCTCTTTTGTTTCTTATGAGTTATAATTATATGAATGTGGGAACCAAATATAAATGACAAGTGAATATGCTTATGAAAAAAAGTCACAACACTTTTTAATAGTTTTGAAAATTTACTTTCCATAAAGCAGTATTTTTAAAGGAAGTACAGAGAGTTTTTCAAAAGATTTTAAAAGATTTCC
Organism: Synergus japonicus; assembly: GCA_900474275.1. NCBI lineage: Eukaryota > Metazoa > Arthropoda > Insecta > Hymenoptera > Cynipidae > Synergus > Synergus japonicus. Next base: position 8,544 of record UCOH01006632.1, read on the forward strand.
AAAAATTTCACAGTATTATATGAAAATCAATGGTAACTGTGACCTTATTCCCAGTAATTTTGACGTCCTTTTTATTATAACTTTTTACGCAAGATCAAATGAATTATAATTGCTTTTTATATTTTATAATATTTAAATTCAATAAGTTTTTGTCATAAAATGTCTTTTTGGAAACATTTTCTTATCTATTCAAGGTCTATTTTCACGGTTATTGAGACCGTCACGATTACTGAGCCATCTATCTTACAAGCAGATCTTTTAGAAAATTTCATGTGATTGCAAGTAGTTTTTAAAAATTCAATTGGACTTTAATGATCTTCAAAACATTTTAAAAGGTTTTAGAGGATTTTAAAAAACTTTCAAAAAGTCGAACAAATTGCAAGGTATTTAATATGATCACAAGTTTAAAAAAATTTTCAATAATTCTAGGGTAAGGAAAGTCAGAGTAAAGCGACTGAACAGATAAAATGGCTAATCTTTAATAATTCATAGTACAAGTAAAATACACATCGATTAATAAGGCAAACGTATTTTTAAATATAATATGCACTATTTGCAAGATATTTCAAATAATCATGATACAAATTTATTTAGTAGGCGGCACCGATGTTTAATTATTCCTACATAGTTCAATCACTAATCTATATTAAAGGCTAGCGTACAAATACAACTATTTCGAACCTACAAAACAGACACAAAAAGAAGGTGAACAGAAGATGGGAAAAATAAAACCTTTTAAAAAAATAAACTTCCTCGGGAGAAGAAGACAACAAGCCCATAAATACGTGTTTCGACGTATTTTATCAGCAGCTCACAAATGAAAACCAAAATTGAAAGAGAACATCCGAAAGTGATGAAGAAAATCAGTGGAATAAGAATATCGACTGATTGAAATACTTCTTCTCCTTCCCTTCGAGTTGACTTCTCTGCAGGAGGCGAAAACTGCTCCTCCCAATGATAAATTATACCTGACTGTAACATCTTTTGTATATTTGCATCGACTTCCTTTAGGAATGGCGATTTTGGTTCGAAGTAAATACTCTTCGACCAAGAGAATAAGCATTCCTTCATGATTCTCATCCTAGTCTTATTTTTTGAATCCTTCTGTTCCCTGATTGCAATTAACGCCATCGATTTTCGCAGAATGCAAGCAACATTCTTCCCTTCCACGAGCATAGAGATGCATTCATCATCCTCCGAAACATCTCTAGATTTTTTAACTAATGCTTGCAAAAGGGAATCATTTTGTTGACTAATTATATTCAACAAATTCGTTCGCATCGTTGGAATGAGATTTGTCTTGGTTAATTCCTCCAATGTGTTAATAGTTCCATAAGATTTCTTGGTAAGTTTCACTTCCGTTAGCATTGAGAAGATATTGGAAGAGAATATTGAGAAGGCTAGGAGAATAGAGACAAATACAATTCTTTCCGATAATTTCGAAGGTTCACGAGGTACTGAGAATCCTAGAGTTTCCCGTAGGATATCAAACCAGGACCAATGATCTTTATCGAATTTTAAGCAGATCGTGACCATCCAGATCATTAGTACCAGTAAAACCAAGTAAATCCATTTCGTCGTCAACATTACACTATCAAAAACGGCAGTTCGACTTGGTATCAAAACACAAGTAACACCTGTCCCACTATCTTTACTAAGCACAACTTGCTGATAACAATTAGGGATCATTGCGCCCTGGTTTGTAAGGAACCGAAGTGTGTTGTTTCCAAGTAAATAGGCGAAACCAGTTCGTTTGCTTTCCACGCGGCAATGGTAGTTGCCATACTTCTCCATTTGAGTTTGGACTTCCGACAGTCTAAAGTTCATCTTTTGCGAGATGGTTTTCACGACAAGAGCATCAGGTCCAGAAACATCAATCGGATATCCAGTGGAGTTGCGTTTTATATAGACATGCGGGGGAAAGTGGAATGATCCCACCTTCATCTCGAATCCATTCAAATCCAGAAGTTTATTCGGAAAGAGTTTGCTTTGCTTTGTGTACTTTTGTCTTGTGTAGATTCCAGTGAAGGGATTGAAGTAATGCAGCGTTTTGATTAATTGATGATGCCAGTGCAAACGAGTTTCAGGTTTTTCTACAATCTCAAGAATCGTGAATTCGAACAACTGATTGATAAATTGGAGTGTATCTGCATTTTCTGTGTTTTCTAGATTGTTTTGTGTCAATTGAATTGCAATGAAGAGCCGTTCGAAATTTTGGTGTGATAATTCCTGGATTAGAGCCTCTTGAGTTTTCGACGTTTTAGAAGGATGTAAACTGATTACCTGACTCGGAATTTCATGCTGGATTCTTGCTATGTTTGATATTCGGTGGTCCTGGATTTGCAAATCTTCACTAATTATCATCACTGTTTCAGAAACTCCTATCTTTCTTTTGATGTGCCTGGTGAGAGAGTTGAGCCATTTTTGATCGTTATATACTCCGGTAACAGGTAATAGATGTAAAAAAAGAATAATGACATTGTAGAGCTTTAGGTAATGTGTCATTTTATATTGTATCTATATACCAGGTGTATAAGCTTAAATTCGCTGTTTGCTCAGAGATAGCGGTAGTGAACATATTTAGCTACAATAGAAACGTCATGCTTTTTATGTGTGAGTTCGACACCTGTCTACATAAATCAGTGCACATAGTCAGTTTTTTTATACAACAACATACATTTTTCCTTGAGTAATCATGTCTAGTTTTGTGCCAGAAAAGGAGCATTTGCGGGAAGCTCTACTTTTTTGCTTCAATTTGAAGAAATCGGCTGCCGAATCACATCGAATGCTTGTGGAGGCCTATGGTGACAGTGCTTTATCGGAAACAACTTGCAGAGACTGGTTTCGTCGGTTCAAAGACGGTCATTTTGACTTAAGTGACAACAAGCGTGAAAATCGGTCCAAAAAAGTTGAGGACCATGAATTAAAGGCTATGAGCTATTAAAACCTGGTGAAACTGTCGATGCTCACTGCTACCACCAACAACTAATCAAATTGCGCCGTGCTTTGCGTGAAAAAAGGCTGGATTATGAAGAAAGACATGAGAAGCTGATTTTTCTTCACGACTTCAAAAATGGTCCAAAACTACTTGAAAACACTCAACTGGGAGGTGCTACCTCATCCCGCTTATTCACCAGGCCTGGCCCCTTCTAATTACCATCTGTTTTCGTCGATGGGTCACGCGCTCGCTGAACAACACTTCGATTCATACGAAGACGTCGGAAATTGGCTTGACGAGTTGTTTGCATCAGAGATAAAGACTTTTTTTGGCGTGGTATACACAAATTGCTCGAGAGATGGGGAAAATGTATAGCAAGCGAGGGAAAATACTTTGAATAAAGTTTATTTTATTTTCTGCAAAAAAAAAAGACTATACTAAAATGAAACAGGAGAAGCCCCAAACGAGTGGATAATATTCAGCCTAGTGTTTAGCACTGCTGGTGTCTTAGCTGGTACCTCTACTGTACCTATATTCTTTCCATTTGTACAAATTGTAAAACTCGACCTACTTCAGCGATAGCAAATTTTCAAAATGTAATCTATGAATTTGTAATGTAATTGAGGTAAACTGTATATATCTTGCTTTTTTCTATACTTTTACAATATAAAACACGACCTACTTTTTTACATTCTCATCAGAATGTATTAGATTAGTGTAAAATTTGACCCCCCCAGTTTTCATCAAATGTCCACGTACATAGCGTTACAGAGAAAAACATGTCGGTAAGGTAGGGATCGGGTAAGTAATACATGCCCTTAAGGTCGATAGAACTTTAAATAAATTAATTTTCGTTTGCATTCCATTCCATTTTGTAGTAATTTAAAAACAAATAGGTACAAACGTCGCGACGCTCACAAGCGCCCGAAGGCGCAGTTTTTTGTTACTACCTTTATGTTTTTTTCAGAAATGATCTTTTTGTTTAAAAATTGTTTAGCTTTATGTAGAAATAAATAATTAGTTGAAAATACATCTTTTGCCGCTTTCGCTTTCAGAAACATCAATTTTAAACTCAATCATTGGTAAAACTCGCATAACAAGCCCCGATCCTTGTTTTGACCATCAGCCAATTTCCACTCCGTTTAATTATTTCTCTTTTTTTCCAGAAATGCATGCTTAGTTGGCATTCTATGAACCGTACTCGAAATGTGCACTCGTGAGCAATTTTTACGACCCTCACGAAATTCGCCAGACGCGCAAGCGTGCCATATTATGCGTAATGCGGCATCGGGTCCTTTTCAGGGAGAGACGTGTCTATATACAAGTGGTGGAAGCTTGCCAGGAGTAAAGGGGCTGGGGCCGGCGAACTTCCGGTGAGTCAGAGTCGCTGCAACTATAATGTACAAGCAGAAGCAGATGCTCATATGTTTTGCCACGCATTGACATTTGTTTGTACACTCTTTAGTTTTCAATGTGCATTGTAAATGAGCATAAAAAGTACACACACTTTCTGAATTTTAATGAACTAATGTAAGTGAGTGATCTGTACTGATAAAAACTTTTTTTTTAATTTTCTTTCATCCCTTTTGCCTCTTGTCGCCCTCGCTACTTACACATGCAACCGAACATAAACATAGCGTCAAGCTCATATTTCAGACTTTAATTAAGTAGAAGAGGTAATTTAATCTTTAAATGTTGTTTTTTACGGATAGTCATCAGTCAAAATATTTTTATTTGACATTTGCAATTTTTTAATTGAATTGAAATTCGGATGTTTTGAATTCTTAGTTACTTTTCAAAGTTTTGGAAGAGTTTTGTCTTTGATTTGCACTTAGTACTGGGTTATTTGAACTTAATTACATATTCAAACAAAGAATCCTATCCTTGGAATTTCTTAACATTTAAAATCTCTTAAAATCCTTAAAAATGTTATCAAATTCCATGAAGTCCTTAAAAATTCTACAAAACCTTTTAAAAATCATTATGTATAGAGATGCTTTTGAAATACCTCAATAAAATTACTTGACAAGCATAAAAATCCTTTACACCTCATAAAATATTTTAAAATTCGTGAGCAATTTTTTCGTAAAAATGTCTTAAGAAACCCAGAAAACTTTTTAAATTACATAAAATTACACAAAAACTTTCGAAATCGCTTAAAATTCGTTGAAATCTCTTAAAATTCGCAGAAATTTCTTGGAATTTTGTAAAATGTACGATAATATTTAATGTCCCTTTACGTCCTTTAAAACCCATTAAAATTATTAAAAATCTCATTAAATTCCATGAAATCCTTAAAATTCTAGAAAATCTTTTAAAAATTAGAAAATCCCTTAAAATTATTAGAAATCTCAAAAAATTTCACAAAATTCTTGAAAATCTGTAGAATATTTTTAAAATCATTAAAATCTCTTGACCTATTTTTAAATTCCTGGAAATTTTATTACAACATTGAAAATTCCTTACAGTTCCTTAACATTTTCTGAAACCTTTTGAAACCCTTTAAAATTCCTGAGCTCTAAGAAAATAACTTCCAAATTTCATGAATTACGTTAAAATTCCGCGAAATATTTTGATATATTTAAAATTCTATGAATTCTTTTAAAAATCCTAAAAATCTTTTAAACTCCGTAAAAATTACTTAACAATTGTCAAAATTCATTAAAATTCCTAGAAACCTCTTGAATTTCCTCTCTAAAAAAAGTGATGTACCGAAATATACCTAAAATCTCTCATACATTGTTGTTTCAAATATGCCTTCTAAATTTGAATCAGCGAAATTTAATTGGTTTTTGAATGACTTGAAGTTATAAGAAATAAAATAAATAATTGTGCGCGTGTAGGTCTCCTATTTGTAAAAAAAAAACCTGATATTTGCAGATAATGACCTTTTCGAGTTCGAATTTACGTAATGTACTTGAAATAAATTAAATTTCAGTACCGAATTATTATTACCGTTGCCTTGAATAATCGAGAATCAATGACGCTCTGCTCCAGTAACTTTTGTCCTCGGTCTCTCGATCTCACCGATTTTATTTCACCTTTCGGTGTATTCGGTCAGTAGATTTATGTTGTTGATTTTCACAAACTTTGAAAGGTTCTCCGAGAAACTTATAAATTTAATTTATGAGATTATTTTCCTCACTGTGTAAAGTAACTAATTTAATTAAACCAATTAAGTAAAACGCAAACGACATTATTATAATATATGCGATAATTATCGAAAATATAATAATATTGCTTGTATTATGAACCGGTTTTTAATAAATGTCATTAATGTCTTCATATCATTACTAATTATAAAGTAATATCCCGAATTAAGTAATTTATTCGATATCATTATTTATAATTCAGGTTTTTAATATTAACAACTTTTTTTCCAGGACTTCGTAGAATTAAAAAAAATTTGAAGAGTATTATTGTGATTTTTGAATTTCTTAAGAGATTTTAAGGGATTTTTAAGGGCATGTGTTACTTACCACATGAGCAAGTTTTTAAACCCGGTTTTTTTACAATCTCTTGAGATTTTATGGCATTTTCAGGAAATTAAAAAATTCAAAAACAATTGAGTCTTTCACAAACCATTCTAGATATTGGGAAAGGAAGATATTTAGAAAGGAGAAAGTTCCATGTTAATTTCCAATGCAAAGCAACAACTTCAGTTAATGAGACATCTAATTTAATTCGCGGTTTCAATTGGACTCACTTTGAATATAAACAAATCGTTACTGATGATGCATTTACAGACATTTACAGATACAGACGATTTAAGATAAATTCGAGAATATTTTAACCCAAGTCAGGCGTTTTAAATTTTTTCAATATATTTTGTTATTCCATAAGGGACTAATAAATATTTTTTTTATATGTATAATAGGAAGAATTTTCAAAAATGTTTACATTTGATCTTCTTATATGTTGAACAAATTACTTTTTTCCTTAATTTCCAAGTTTTTGAAACGCGATTCATAAAAATGCGTGTGTAAACTTAAACGGTATTCGCATGCAAGAGCAATACAAAGATTGGCATCTGGCTCGACGTGGGAAAGACATTTGGACTTCCGTTTTGCAGTATATTCCAACTGAATGGACGTGAAATTTAAAAAGACGGAGGAAACGTATTGTTTTTATGTCCACGTTCACAATGGGCCAAAAAATCTGGAACTTGATATCTATGAAACCAATATTTTTCAAATATACTGTCCTCTTTAAGTCTGAACTCAATTACCCCAGCCAGGGTTCGAATCCTGAACCCGGAAATTTTTTTCTTTATTTTTTGCAAGTTTTCGTTCGTATGCTAAGTTAATCTTAGTTTGAAGGTATTTAATATGATTACAAAGAGTTTTTAAAATTTTTCAATAATTTTAGCGTAGGGAATTCATTGCACTGAATATATTCAAGATAAAAATTTAATTCCTAAATTGAGGATTTCTTGATTTCAGGAAATTAATAGCTTCACCCATAATAATTGTAAGATCTCAATTTAAAGTGCCGAAGTTGAAACTGTCTAACTTAATAAATGATAGATTGATTAAGTTAAGAAATAAATCTTGCAGTATTTCATTGTTCAGTCAGATACGCGTCCCAAAGTGGGTAAAAACTTATTTTATCGAATTACTGGGTTACAACCTGAAACCATACGACAAACATTCTTAGAACAACTCCCTATCGAGGCTAGAACCATAAAAGTTTGTCTAGTTTACTGAGTACTGTGAACTGCGAAAGACGATAAAAATATATAAACGGAGTTTTCAATTTGAAAAAGTGTCTTATATATTTATTTTCCGAGTTTTAATCAATTCCCAGAATTTTCAGAGATTTACAAAAATTGCAAGGGATTTAAAAGAATTTTCAAGTATTTTCAGGAATTTAAAAAGATTTTAAGAAATGCAGGAAAACGACATAAATAATAAAATTTTTTTAAAAAGTGGCGGCAACGAGACTTGAACCCGCAATGTACTGTCTATATAAGAGAAGAACATTTTGGTTGAGCTAGGAGGACTTGAGTATTTTTCAAGACATATAAAGCCCGAAAAAATAATATTTTCAATAAAAAGAGAATTTATTGATACAACATAGTAAAAAAAAGTTTATGAAATATATTCGTGATGGAAAAATGGAATCTTGAAGGTCCCTCGGTAGAAAATTTGTAAGAGGATTTGCTGAGTATGTTCGTAACTGTCAGAAAGGAATGATGGATCTGATGCTGGAGAGTTTTTGATCCTCTTGATCTCGTCGCTTACAAGGGACAGAAAAGTGCTTCCCAAGGAATCAGATTCAATCTTCCTATGTACTTATATCCTTTGTCCTTTGTCTCTAAAGTAAAAGGAAATAAGGCAAAGAGAATGCATTGTAACCACATATACACATGGGAATCGCAACCGCCTTTCGACCGCTTTCCTAATATGGAATCAATGCAAGTCGATGCATAAATAAATAAAATATAGAGCGTCGTGCTATGTATGCCATCATATGTGATTTCGAAGGTGGTACAATCTCTACATAATCCGTTTAAGAGGTTTCTAGGAATTTTTAAGAAATTCCTGAAATTTTAAGAGATTTTTAAGAAAGTTTAAGGAATTTAAAGAATTTTAAGGGATCTTAACGTATTTTAAGAGATTTAAAACTTTTAACTAGGATCTAAATCCTCTTAGCAAAAATAAAAGTCAAAAATTGTATTTTGTATAAGAGTCAATGCATTTGTGTATTTTTTTTGTGGATATCCTAGTCTACAAATTGTCACCGGTTCCAATATTTAGCACCGAATATAATGGACAGTTGTATGCAGTATGCACATAATATTAATATCTAATAATCATTATGCATAATGTATATGGTATAACACAATTTATAGAGCCTTTAATAATATACTTATACGTTTAATATACATATTATATGTGCTTTTCTGATTACGTTCAAAGCCCATTGTAAGTAGACTTGCAAAGGAAAGAGAGATCGATCGGATCTTGTTTCGAACGCTTATTGATACGCAATATTGATTACTGATTAGTCACTGACAGCAATGCAGGCTTAAACTGAGTGAAAGATTTCTAAAGAAACGATAATCTGCATAAGAACGACGATATTCACATTTTCTCATCAAAATGCTATAAAATTATTTTTTTTTAAATACATATACAATTAAAATAAACAATTTTTTCTTCTAACACATACAAGATCCAAAATTTTCTGGTGAAAAGTAGTTCTATACAACCCAATAAATAACCCAAAGAAGTTTCAACCCTCGCGCGCATTTGGAACTCACCACATATCATTCCTTAGAATTAAAAAAGTCACCAGAAATTCCCTAAATCATCGAGTCAAAATTTTATTACTGATAATAAGTCTTCTCAATGCTAAAAAATATCCCAAAAAGTTTCATCCCTCTAGCTCATTTGGAACTCACGCTATATTCACTCACTCACTCAAACTTCTTTGGGAGTCTTTTAATATTATAAGAAGACTTATTACCAACAATAAAATTTTTACCCCACGAATACGGATTTTTTGGTGAATTTTTCTGAAATAAAGAATGATATTGAGTGAGTTCCAAATGACCTACGGGGGTAAAACTTTTTTTTTGGGGTGTCTTTTATATCATTGGAAAGAATAATTATCAGCAATAAAATTATGTCACAACGAATTAAGTTAATTTTGGTGAATTACTCTATTTTAAGGGATGAAGTAAGGTGCGTTCTAAATTAACGATGAAGTTGAAACTTTATAGGGTCATTGTTTGAGTTGTATACAACTACTTTTCACCATAAAATTTTGGATCTTGTATAAGTTTTAGAAAAAAGAAAAATTTTTCATTTTCGTTTATCGTAAACGTTGCAAGCTTCTTCAGTCTCACATTAAGAGAGGAGATTGAACTTTGACCCCACAGTTATTTCCAGAGGAGGAAGATCGCGTTTCCAAGCACCGAATAATTGGCAGTATTATACAGTATTACCGTCTGTCAGGCTGCACCAAACCAGTGGATAATTTAGTTCGTTCGATCTCTCTATAACCCAAGTCTCATAAATCAACAATCCTAGTCCAAGCAGCAATGGTTATCGAATTTCCGCACGAAAAGCAGTACCAGTCAAATCGGGTACGAATTTCTGTCTTCTGGCGATTTTTCCATTATTTGCTCTCTATTTTTACTATTATCACGATGTGCATGTGATACAATAATATCTTATGAAGAATCGCGTGTCCCGAGAGACAGAAGTTTAATAGAATATAAATTCTCATCTATATTTCAGTCAAGATTATTATGAAACAAAAATAATTTAATTTTCTTCGCATGCGTCTTTTATGTGGCCTCGATTCATTTCAATATATATATTTCAATTCTTCATCCCTTATACATTATATGCAAAAATCTGGAACTTTTTCATTTTGGAAGAGAAAAATTGAAAAAGATTGAAGATTGAACAATTTTTTTTCCACAATCACCAAGTCGATGAAAATACCAAAAACCCCGCAACTTTTTTCAGATTTTAAAACGTGAAAAATTCTCTATAATAAGTCCCCAAATAATAGTGGGGGTGAGAATAATCGGACCAACCTCTAAAACCCTTCCCTAATGGAAAGTATTTTAAAAAAATCACAAAATCGACTTAAAAACCAATAAACCTATACAATTTCTTACAGTTTTTAATACGTGAAAAGTTTTTTCTAATACTTCTCTTTATAGTGGCGGTTAGAATACTCGGAATTACCCCTAAAACTCACCCCCTATGGAAAAAACCAAAAAGCCCACAAACTTTTCGGGTATTAAAATTTGTAAAAAGTTGAGGGCTTTTCAGTTTTTAAGTTGATTTAGTGATTTTTTAAGGTGTTTTCCATTGGGGGGTGGATTTTAGGGGTGAGTCCGAGTCTTTTCACCAATATCCAATATGGCGGCCAAGTATGCTAAAGAAACATCGGATTTAGATGAAATTCAGTAATAGTGAGTATTTGGGGTCGCAGATTACGAATCAGAAGTCAAAAATTCAAGAAATAAAATGGCGGATCCAATATGGTGACCGAGTATACTAAAGAAACTTTGTATTCAGGTGAAATTAAGTATAAGGGTGTTTTGAGGGTCAATGACTGCAAATAAAAAGTCAAAAATTTCAAAAATAAAATGGCGGATGAATAAAAAAATGTTGTGACTCACTGATGGTTTTATTGATCCAATCAGCGAGATCTTCCTGAAGTGGTATCAACTGACGACTCTGCGCCGAGTGAAGGCGCTCGTGATAGAAGTCAGCATATTCTTCTTCTTCGGGCGACGGCCTTGGAACATCCGCTCTATTGAAAACAGACACGGACGAAGGACCCCAGCTACTGCGGTAGCGGGTATGCTGAGAGGATGGGAATCGATTCGTGTACGACATCCTGTCACCGTCGTTGCCGTTGCGAAGGATCTTTCTGTTCTTCGCCGATTTTCTTTCCTGCTCCTTTGGTGCACCGATCACACTCGGTGCACGTGATTCTTCTTCCAGATCGCTGCAGACTTCCCTCTTCGCCGTGCTAAACGGACCTAACGATAGTGAGAGTCTGAAAAAACGAAAAAATTACCTTTAAAAAAATTTTATAAATAAATAAATATATTTAAGGATCACGAAATAATTGACCGCATCTTATTTATTTTTCCAATAAAATGTCAAATTTTTAATAATAATTTTTTGTTGATCTCTGAATTCAAGGTCTAAAAAAGTTTAAGGTGTAATAATTTCAAGGATTCTTTTTTACTGCGATAGGATACAAATATGAGAGGTTTACTGCTATGGTAAACTAATAACGAGAATGGTTTTTTTTGCATCAGACTAATGTTGCTTGTCCTCTTTTATATGTTCGTGTTGGGCTGAAAATCGATTTAAAAGACATAGTAATTTATGTACATGCTTGAAGGGTTGACCAGTAGTAGTTTTAATGTATACGCTTAAACTAAAATGTTAAAGAAATTTAAAAGGAACTCAAGTTAAATTAAAAATAATTCCAAGATGAAATACAAAATTTCAGAGAATTCAGGGATATTTGAAAGATTTTAAGAAAACTCTAAAAAAATGGGATGTGCTTTAAAGTATTGAATAAATTTCTAAAATATTAAAAATGTGTTCAAGATTCAAAAGAATTCAAGATGAATAAAAAAAATTCTTAATGTCTTCTTCAAACGACTAAATATTTTTTAAATTAAAAAAAAATACTCATGGAAAAATTGTACGAATTTATCTCGTTTTAAAATCGACTTCATGTCATCAAGTCTTTCGTGAAAATAATAAAATTATTATCTAACTTTGATATTTTTAGAAACGAAAGATAAGAGAGGAATACAGGTGCAACTGAATTAAGTCGATAAAATAAAGTTTCCTAGAATTGATATATGTAATAAAAAAAATGTCGAATAAAATTATTCGATTAACATTTTTTTTAAGAATGGCAAAACAAAATAAATCCTTTTTTCTATACTTAATAATAATAGTACTATTAACGATATTAATTATTTCGTTGCAATAATTTACAATTATTTTTACCTAAATGTTTTGAATTCCCTTATTTTATTAAATTCAACTTGAATTTGATTGAATTTTACTGATTTATTTGAATTATAATAAAGTGCAGAGACAAACATCTAATAAATCGGAGCTGCTTTTGCATCTGAATGCAGTGGAACGTTTTTCTTACTTTTGAAAGTAACAACGAACATTCTGACGTTATACGAAAGATTCAATTCAACAACAAACCCGAGATTCCGTTATGGGAGAGCGGAAGGTATTACAGCATTGCATAAGTAGCAAAATGTGCTGTAAATCCATCAGAATTGTGCTGCGCCTACAGCGACCAACCAACCAAAGGTTGCATTTAAACATTTAAGGACTTCCTTGTTCCAGATTTGGAGCTCTCGACGAAAGCATAAAGGGCGAAAGGGAACTTGACTCGAGACTCAGAACAATCGAATTGAGGACTTATTCTCTTTGAATCCACTTAGAATCTTAGATGAAACTGAGAGAATTTCCAAAATTCGAGGCTCTTCCGCTTTCATTTATGCATAATTTGAAAATCTTAGACCTTTGTCAATAATCTAACGCATATGCTTTGTTTCTTGAGACATTTTGAAGGATTTTTTTTGTATATAAGGAATTGCATAAAACTTTTATGCAATTTATACAATTATGCTTATTTTTAAATGTTTCAAACAAAAGTTGTAGATCTCATCGAACTAGAGTTTGAAACTTTTGCCTTATACGTATATTTATATATTATAGGAAAACATAGTGAAGTAGAAGGAAATTGTGAAAGGTTTCATTAGAATAAAGCAAAAGACCAATTAAGATTTTTTTATTATTTTTACATTCTCATCAGAGAATGCATCTTTATACACTTTAATATATTAGAGATTCAGCGTTATTTGCAGCATCACTATAAAGTATTGGAAAGGGTTCATGGACAAAACGTGCAAGTACTGACCAATCGGCGTTCACGAGTATCGGCGACTGTACATAAAATATTTTTAATATAAAAATCTGAATTTTCAAATGTCATTAAGGGTATGTGGGTATTAAGGGGTATTTAGCACTAAAAGAAAAACATTTTTTCTAACTTTACTCGCTCAATAATAAATATTTCCTGATAAAAATATAAGCAATTGATCTTTCTCCCCCTTGCATGAAATGGAAAGTAAATCGCCGTTAAAAGTTGTATGTAATTAAAATATAAATATTTAAGACATTTAAATTATCTTGAGGAATTTCAGTCGTATCACACACAATACATTTTTAATATTATGAAAAAAATGTCATTTTACCTGATAAAAGAATCAGCACATTGAGACAGAAGAGAACAGTAATAAACTTTATAGTTGACATGATGACAATTGAATCAATTTAAAAAAAATAGTTACTTTTGTATATATAGTATAATTTCAGATTATATACTTCAAAGTAATCTCTTCTTTTGAATAATGACTAAAAATTAAAGAATAATTCTGTATACTGCATAGATATTGTTATAAATTAAGTGATAAAAATTATAATATATGGACTATTATCTACCTCTTCTGCACGTGCTGACTGACGGGGCCTTTAATTATCGTGTATTGTTTTTGACTTCAAATTTTAATTTTCGTTCGTTTTATGAATTTTCATAAAAAATAATTTTATGTGAATATACATAAATATATATATATAATTCTGATACAATCAATATTTACAAAATATGCATTTCCAAAAATTACGTACGGAAATGAAATACCCCCACCCCTCTTGAGCTCTTATGTAATTTGAGTACGGTACCTTATAAATGAAGTATTCAATTAATGTGCGCTAATTATAGCGAGCGAGATCAAAGATATTAAAAGATATTAAAATTCTTTTATAATAAACTTTATGACATTTTATGGAGTTTTATGGGATTTCAATACGTTTTTCAAGAATTTAAAGAGAGAATTCAGAAAATAGGTTTCGCTTTTTTTTTGCAAAAATACAAAAAATAAAATAGAGCTATTTTAATTATTTTAATTACCGAAACTTTAATTAGAATAGAATTAAATTTGCATGGTTGAAATGCGACTTACATAATAATCAACAGTAAAATTGAACGGTCGGTGAACGCGCAGATTTCAATAGCCTCTCTTCACACCCATTTGAATTAAAATGATTAGGAGCGTGTGGCTGCGGGCACTTTTCTTTCGATAAAAAACGTGTCGAGTGATCGTGTCAAACAAATCATCGTGACAGGGAGCAATTGAGTAATTTAACACGCCAATTTCTATTCATTTGTGCACGTCAAGTTCGTGGGAAAAGATATGCGTTTTAATAGATCCTAAATATTATAGATTTAATATAAAAAGAAAAAAAGAAGAGATAGAAAAAAGAAAAATTTAATATATGGGAAATATTCGAATATTTATTTTATATTTTAGCAATTTTAATTTTCTTTATATAAATTATATATAACTTTATTTATTACAATTGTTAATTTGTCTCATTTTCATATTTTCGGATAATAATTCAGTTATTTTTATATATATTTTTTATTTTTTTAAATGCATTCTTCTTCTTTATCAGAGTCAACTAAATAGAAGCACCAAAGTGCAACAATAAATCTCGGAGTTTATAAAAGTGTGAATTTATCAGCAAGACAAACTTAAGTAGAATGCAAATGATAGTGAGTTGATGTCATGTGAGAATTGGATGTGTGAAATCGGCAATCGGAGATTCTGAGTAAAACCTACGCTGGCCTTCATCAATAGAATTGATCT
The DNA here is from genome assembly GCA_900474275.1 of Synergus japonicus. Taxonomy (NCBI): domain Eukaryota; kingdom Metazoa; phylum Arthropoda; class Insecta; order Hymenoptera; family Cynipidae; genus Synergus; species Synergus japonicus. Next base: position 23,714 of record UCOH01006632.1, read on the forward strand.
ACCTAACGCTCGATAGAGTAATGTATAATGTGTAGTAAACAAGTAACAGATAGGCTTGACTACTGTCTAATTGACAGGATATATATCACGCATTGGCTGACAAACAGAAGGTGAGAAAACTCTCCTCGAGATTTATCGCTTCGTGAAAATCAATACGTCTTTATTTAATTATGAATTGAAAATTAAAAAAATCTTGTCTACTGGATTAAGGAATCACTTCTTATATCAAAATTTAAATTTCAAGTTCTATTTTATCTCTATTATAAATAGATCTCACCGCTGCTGCTGTGTCAAGAATCCCATGATTCCTATAATACTCCCATAAGACCACCATAAGAGTCTCATAGAAGTCCTATATAGGACTCCATAAGACAAGACCTTCTTAAGACACTTTTTTTTTACTTTTTAATGTGATACGAGACTCTAAAAGACATTTATGATCTTGATTAGCGAATTTAAGAGAAAAAATGACAAATAGTATAACATCACAACTCTATTCGAGGACAACTTCTTCCGTACCTTGCTCCATTTATAATATATCGCGATAACGAATTGACACATTAATTTATTATCGGTGAAGACTCGGCGGATAGAAGGTTTGCATTATTTGTCGGAACATCTGATTTATTAAGAATTATGCGTGAATGTGTATATATCCATTATACACACATAAAATTTTTATACTTAAAAAAAAAAAAGAAAAAATTATACGTACACGTCAAGATATATCAGAAGTCGAACTCTCGTTCCACTCGAAAGCAGCTCAACGCTCGCGCTTTCTTATTATTTTTGCAAAATCCTGCAACCTCGACTTTCGCCGACTTACATATCTTCTTTTCGACCTTGAAAGAATGATGAAGGTCAGTTGGTCAAAAGTGAATTAATGAAGGGAAAATTATTATGCATACTCTAATTTCAATTTCTTTTTTACTGCATGCAGATCAGTCTTGATGGGTTGATGTACAAAATTTCTAAAATTTCTTCTAAGAAAAAATATTTTTTTTTAAATTTTGGTTCTCAAAAATATTTTTACATTCTCATCAGAGAGAATGTATTAGATTTGTGTAAAATTTGACCCCCCCCCCAGTTTTTATCAAATGACCACGTTTTGGAACCCCCTGAACCCGAAAAACATGTTTTTACGAATGTGTCTGTAGATTTTTAGTTTGTGAGCACGATAACTTTCGAATGAATTGACCGATTGGATTGTTCCAAAATGAAGGTGAAGTTCGTTGGCCAGCCATGTTCGTAGTACTCAAGAAGTCGAACAACTTTTCCTTAATGACTTTTTTGAATAAAAAAAAATTGTAAGAAAATTTTGAAAATCCCAAAAAATAAAAGATAACTTAAATTAAAAGTCAAACAACGCACGATATGAAAAAAAGTCTAAAGATGAAAAATGTTTCTTTTTGAACACTCTATAGGATAGGTATAATAACTTTTTGAATTTCCTTAAAAAATCGAAAATTCAAATTTTGAGCCAAATAACGCGAGATACAGAGAAAATGATAAGAAACATAATTATTGTCCTTAAAAAGATCTACAAGTTCCCCTTGAACTATTTTTCAACAGGATGAGTAGTTTTCGTTTTAATCATGAAAAATATTGTTAAACAAAGCCGAGCGCGAAGCGCGAGTGCCCTGATGAGAATATGCTCCTTAAGGTCGATAGAACCCTAAGTAATTACCTACGAAATTCAATGACTTTGGTGGGTCATTTATTAAGTATATTCCACCAGAAAATTGTAAATTTTGTGGTTTAGAAAAAAAAATTATTTTAGTTTATTGTAAACTTCATTCTCATTACTCTTTTGAGTTTTGACTTTAGAGGTGCAATGAGATTTAACTTGAGTTCAATAGCATCCTTTGATCTTTTTGCGCTATAACCGGGTATGGAAATCACTCGTTTTGTACTCGAATCACGATAATGGAATATCGATTCGTATCCTGTATGGAATGGCCCACAGTCACTGCACGGAGAAGAAATTAAAAGGAGTCGAGGGACGGGAAGCGAGGGTCGTGACATGGCGTGAAGACGGCTCAAGCCGGGTGGAGAATAAATTCCTTGTTTATATCTGGGAGAGGATTTTTGTTTTCGTACTTTAAACTTCGTTTTCTTTTATTTCCAATTATAATAATGTATATAATTATTATTTATCTTTTTGGTTTTGAAGAAATTTCGAAGAGATTAAAGGATTTCAATAGATTTTCGTAAATATTAAGAGATTTAAATCGATTTTGGCGAGTTTCGAGAAATTTCGAAAGATTACAAATGATTTTGAAGAAGTTGAAGGGATTTTTTAAAAATTCAGAAGAGTTTAAGCATTTTCAAGAAATTTTACTAGATTTCAAGAGATTTAAAGGAATTTCAAAAGAATTCAAGCTATTTGACCGGATTTCTGCGAATTAATGTGAGTAAATGTTTCTAAATAACGGTTCAGGTTAAAAAAACTTATAAATATTTGTGCATAGAGCTAAACAAATGTTTAATTATAATATAAAATTTTTAGTTTTTTTCTTACCCATGTTTATAAGTTTTATGTTTCTCGTATCTATATACCTTCCAACAATAAAATTCCAATATTTTTATGCCAGCTATAAATTTGTTCTCGTTGACGATATGATATTGCCAGAATAATTAAAATTATGCAAAATACCAGTTTCCTTTATTTACACTTGATGTATCTAGAATTTACTCAGTGCTGCTGATTTATCACCCAGATTAATACTTATTGTATAATAATAAAAATCACGCATATATCTTGTCTCGCTTTAAAATTTCATAACTGGGATGACGGTGCAAATTCAATTTAATTATTAAAGACGAACAATATTCAAAATCTGACATTTCGTATATCGTCTTCCGCGGAGCAATTAAAAAAAATAAAGTGTTATTTAGTGTAAAGAATGTTAGAAAAAATTAATTTACTTTTGTTAATTCATTGCGTCATTTTGTGCCAGGGAATTATAGCGACTTTATCAGATGATGATATCAGTATGTAAAATAATACCAGAAGTTTTAAAAGTGTACTTTATGTTTTTTTCCTTTACATTTTCTAAGTATTTAAGTTTATTTTATTTTGACTTATATGATAATAACATCTCATTTTTACCCATTATCACCATTTTAAACACTAAACTAAATGTTCATACCGTGTTTCATTGCAATTGAATTAAAAGTTTTTATAATTTATGCCTTGGACCTGAAAGTACCCTATCTGTGGAAAATCACCCATATCAATGTATCTAGAATAAATAAGAATAAAGTACTGAGAGATTAATTTATCAAATATTTGCAGGGGAATCATCAGATCTTCTAGTGCGCGAAAAACGTGTAATTAATCTTGACCAGCAGGGACATGGTTCAGCATCAATTGAAGACATTGGCTACATGGTAACTATTACAGAAAATGGTCGAACAAATTGCATGGGTGTGATACTGTCATCACACACTGTCATCACCGCTGCGACCTGTGTTGCTAACAATTTAGAATTGTACCAAATTTTATCTAATTCAGCATTTGCACAATATGCTACAATTCACAGCATATCATCGAAAGTAACACATTCCGGCAATCCTCCACATAAATATTTTGACGGTATTGCCTTAGTGAATGTTGATCCTCCTTTTACTTTTGGTCAAAAAACAAAAAACATATTCTTGTATACAGGACCTATTCGAGCAGGTATAGAAGCTACTATTAGTGGATGGGGAAGCAGCTACCCACTATTGTAAGTTGTCAAATATTATATTATATATTAATAATTAATGTTCTTCCAATTGTAATGGTGCCTTACATATATTTCTATTTTATTGCATTTCAGAGTCCGCCGGAAATACCATAAGAGACTACGCACAATCAAAGTACCAATAATAAGTCACAGTCAGTGTGAAAATTACTACCGAGATCATTTTTCAATTAGTTATAAATATATTTGCACTTATCATGAACGACAATTCTGTGCTCGCTCTGATCAAGGTGCTCCTTTAGTTATTGATAATAAGCTGGCTGGTATTCACGTTCTTAAAACAGAACTTGAGAATCACCCAAACCCTGATATGTTTATAAACTTGCAGCTACCCGAATACAGTGTATGGATTAGGCAAAATATTCGCTTTGGGTAAATCTGCAAAAGTAGCTATGAAATAGAAATAAATAAATAAATCGACTTTACTACAAATGTATTGGAATAAATGAATATATGGTAACCCATACAAGAAAAAGAAAAAAAAAAAGAAATGAAATTAAATGAAATTAAATTTGAAATGAATTAAAAAAATTTCAAGAGATTTAACAAAATAGACAATTTTTAATAAATTAATTTAAAAATTAAATTTTTCGGATTTTCTTAATTTCCTGTATACAGTAGACACCCTGATTCAGTATCATAAAGATTAGACACTAATAATAATAAAGAAACTAATATTGGCCCACAAGCGGCCCAAAAAGTCTCAGCAAAGAAATTCGTGTTTACAAGTGACTCCTACTCAGGAAACTCAGCACGTCTTGTTCTCCTTGAATTGAGATTTGGTTATCCATATCAGGAGTGGGCTAGTTCCAAATCGGGAACACGGATTCTCTTCCTAGATTCACCTCGTCCTTATAGATTCAAGTCTCGAACTAATTCTCTACAGCTTAAAGTTCAGTTTTTGTGTACTGATGAATTTAACCGCTGTTATTATTCCAACCCGCGAATTTTACATTCCAATTTCCATGATTACATGTTTCTTTCAAATAATTAGTGGTTCCATAAATTAAGACGTAGACACAACTTTTATGGACCATCTTTTCTTGCCTCCTTCCACAATTAAATTTTTTTTTTTCATGGAACTCGTAATTTTTCTTATTTTATTTAAGGTTCTTGATTATGCCTTGAAGGATTTTATGCCTTTCATAAACTACGACACAAGTAAAATTAAAATTAAGACATTAAAGAATCATTTGTCAAAATTTCAAGGAAGAAAACTTACATAAGAAACTCCTTTTGGCTAAGCTTATTTTTAAAAGTGCAAAAAAGTCAGTAAAAGTAATAACAATCAATAAAGTCACTAAGGTTACGAAAAACTACGTTTTAATGTGTACTCTATGAATTTATGGTATTTTAATCACCTCAGCGAGGGTTCGAATCCTCCGCGAAATAAATTTTTTCTCTCTCGATTCTTTCAGATATTCGATTCGAATTTATTCTAAAAATATTTTGATATAAGAAAGTCCCTTTTCCTAAAACACTTTTTCAAGGATTAAAGTTAAATTCCTTAAATTCCACTAAAACTTCCTGTAAACTTTTCGAAAATCTTTATATTCCACGAAAAACTTTTAAATTCCTAAAAAGAAACTTGGGAAACCTCTTAAAATTCCTAAAAGTCTTAAAAATGATTTTTTTTTTAATTTAATTTTCAATGTAATTAAATGACAATTTAATCCCGAGTGAATTACCAAAAATTATCCTCGGAATTACCAGAAATTACCCTCGGAATTGCCAAAAATGAATGGATTGTTTAATCTGGGTGTTTATCTTCCGATCACGTCCACGCTTTACACAAGTAGCGGAATTCTCGCCTACAGGTTGACAATGCAGACAACTTGTCCTCGAATCTTCTGCAACGGTTGCAAAGAAACGGAAAGGTTGACCTTACCGTTGCATTAGACGATAATCAATTGCTATAAATTTGCGGAGAATACTTTTGCCTAGAGCTTTTCGCCCACGAGATATTTAAATTCAATACACAACATTTTCTAAGCGGCTACAAGTCAATTTGTTCCACATTAAAGACGGTGTCGGTTTCTTTGATGTATTTATTATAGTATTTCAGACACACGCTATAACGAACTATATTTGTAAGACAGACACAACGCTCTGATTAATGCATTCACTTATTATTAAATTTTATGCGATTTTTTAAAGAAAGTAAATAAATTTATAGACTCTGTTTTTATTTAGAAGAAATTGCCGATTTCTAATTTAATCTTTTCATTTATTTGATTTATAAGCATGTTTTGATACTCTCTCGTATAAAGACCTATCATTATTATTATTATTAATTATACGGTTACCAACATTGATATTATTATTAATTACTTAATTAATTAAATTACTAATTACTCACCCCCTATTATTTTCTATTTTTATTTTAAAATAAATTAAAATAGCGTCTTTTGATATACTTTCGTTTATATTTGTAAATGTTATTCTTTTCGGCAACTTAATAAAGAGATACTGCTGAAAATTTTCAAAAAAATCCCCAACACTGTAAAATTCCCGAATAAATAATTACCGAAAAATAATATTTCTGACACTTTTATAAAATTCCCGAAATGAAAATTTCTTAACATTGGAAAATTCCCGAAAAAATTATTTAAATAAATAAATTAATTAAATAATAAATTAAAAACATTTGTTTAATTATGCAGTATTTTAAAAATATTTTTCGAGATTTTTTGATGAATTTTCCATTGTCGAAAATTTTCCAGTGTCAGCAATTTTCAGTCGTCCCGATAAAAAAACCTATTATTATTATTCTTATTATTATTATTATTACCTCAAAAATGATGAACTTTAAAAAGCAAAAGTAATGTTATAGGAAAAGTATAATTTTGTCTTTTAGTGGAAATATAGTATTACTATACTTATTATAATCTTGGGATATATAATTTTCTCTTAGAAAGTGTTTAAAATATATAATGAGGCTTTAACGACCTCTACATATAAGAAAATATAATGAATACTCACAGATAATAAAGAAGAAGACAAAAATAAGTCAAAGGAATGAATTTAGTATATTACACAACCCTATGAAGAAAATAATTTCGACAAATGCGAAATCCCGAACAATTGAATTTTCGATACTGTAAAATTCCCGAAGAATATTGTCGAATTAGATTTTAAGAGCTTTAGAAGTTTTATATCCTAAAAACAGAAGAAAAGAAGATATATTTTTCCTCATAACACAAAATCTCATAAAGCTTTTAAAACTCTTAAAATTCTATGAAATCTTTAAAATTTCAAAAAATCTTTTAAAAATCAAAAATATCTTTTGAAATGGTTTACAATTCAATAAAGAATAATTAATATTTCTTAAAGTACGTAAAAATCTCGTAACATTTTTGGGACCATCTTGAAAATCTTTAAGAATAGTATATTAATCCAAATTACTGAGGTAAGTTAATTCCAAATCATGAATTTGGATTAAAACAATATTTCAATATTGTAGCATACCTATTACTGATTATGAGTGATTTCACTGGCTCTTCTTTGCTCATCTTGTTGCAATGTGATAACATATAATTGCACGAAATTGAAAAACGAGTAACAAACGTTTCAATAAAAAGAGAATTTAAAAAAAAGAGATAATAATAAACAAATCTTTAGAATAAATAATAAATATGAAAACCGAAAATCTCGAAAAAATCACTAACGTCTCGTAAAACCGACAGGACACCGTTTTTTACTCTCTTGGCAGCGTGAAAAACTTGAAATTACGTGCACCGCATTGAATAGAAGAATCGTGAATGAATCTCGCGCTAATTCATTTAAACTTATGACTTACAACACCCACGTGCGATGATCAGGTAAAATGAAGTGGGGATACGATTATAACTACTTTCCCCTTCTAATTACTCCGGGTATAATGATCATTCATCAGCTAGCTAACATTATTAGTTAACGTGTATAGAAATATAAACAAGTATAAATTCCAGAAGCAAAATTCAGTCAGAGATCGATGATGAGAATCTATAGAACTTTATACTATTTTCCTTTTTTGGTTTAATTAATAAACTTATTTTAATATAAAATTAAAATTTTGTTTAAAGACATGTGGTAAATACCATTAAATCAATTTTAGTTTCCCAACTTTAACTTATAAATATTTCTTTCCTAAAACTAGGCCATTTACTTCCGTTTCGTAGAGAGAAGGAGACAAATAGCTTAGTTTTAGGAAATATTTATTATTGCAAGCGTAAAGTTGGTGAAATTAAATTTCTCTTATGGTAAAGAATCACATGCTTTTAGTTGGAGGTGTTAAAAAATTTAATTAATTACTTTATACTATGATTTGATTTGATTTTTATACTTTATTTTCATTTGTAATTCGTCAATCAAGGTTCTTCATTTGTGAAAATTAATTGGACGACAGCGTAGGAAATAAGAGTTTCTCAAGCGTTTCATAAGGTGCCATTTTGAGTTTATCAAAATTTTGATTTTTTATAAGCACATTGTTTTTAATAAATAAATCTGGGGTGCGATTCTGTAATTTCACTTTCACTTTCACTTCACTTCACGTCGTGAATTTAAAAATACAGATTTCAATTTTTTTTTAATTTTGCATTTTTAAATTCACGACGTGAAGTGAGGTGAACGTGAAAATGAAATTATAGAATCGCACCCCTGCCTATTGCAAGAATTTGACGAGATTTTGTTATTAATTCCGATGAAGTATAAAAAAAATTATTTCATGCATTTGAAATTTTATGGTACTTTGAGAAACTTTGCGTGCTTTGAGCTGCATGTTAATATTAATCGATTTTGCTCAAATTCTTTGGACATTATTTTTTTGGTCATTCTAAGAAAATAGAAGGGTGAGAACGAAGAAATTCTTCTTAAAATCCACCAACAGTAAATAAAGAAACGAATCAGTCTGGCAGTATTTACGCCACTGTTTCGCGGCATTACTGACAGAGTTGACTTTAAATTAAACATGAATGAAATCTGTTCTAGAACATCCTAAACCTCAACTTGAATAATTCATCTTGCAGAGGTCACACGGACGTCCGATTCTCGCGTAACGCCAACCTACGAGATTCGCGAATGTTAAATCGTAAAAATGATGCGTATGTAAACATGGAATACCTGTTCCCATTGAGTTGAACCCACGTTTCTTTATACCTGTGTAGCTGGGTACTATAAATATATATACATATATCTTTCTTTCTCGAAAAATCCAGTGGGACATAAGGCATATAATGTTATAAGATATAAGAGCTAAGATATAAAGCTATAGGTACGAATGCATGGTAATAGGGTGGCACCCACGCATGTCGCATGTGGCTTTCGTCCGGTTCGAGCGATGATGAACGGCAGACTTCTACGACATATTTTAATTCATGTCTACCATTACTTAATGCACTCGTTGAATCCGTCACGCTGCTTGTGTTCACGGTCTGATCCTTTATCGACCTAAGATGTTTCTCACTGATGCAGTCTCGTTTATCAATGTCGTTGTATTTTCACAGTTCTTCCATCACTTCCTTTTGGGTATCGTCAGATTAATGAGAGTGTCAGAAGTTTACCAGCCATGACACTTATATAAAAGGTAGTTTTCATTTTCATTTTCGTAGCTCTTTATTTTTCTATCCAGGTGTCAGTGATCACAAGTCGCCATACGGAAAAAACTCTGCTTGTTGGCAACCATAGAAATAGTCAAATATAGTACAACTACTAATTTCTGGTTGCAACTATTTAATGATAGTTGCCACATAGCTGTGGTTTTGCCACATAATAGTTGTGGATGTGGCAACCACAATTGTGGTTGTACCATATTTTTATACTATTTCTGTGGTTGCTACTCAGAATTAAATGAGGTAATGGATTTTCCTGATCTTCTATTATCTGGCACGAAAATAAAGACAAAATTTTATGAGTGCCTCATACAATATTTACTGCTGATAAATGCGTTCTTTGAAAATTATTTAGGTGAAAATCGTGTAACAGACGAATACATAATCCTCGCGTGTTTTGTTGTCTTTGCTTCAAAGGAAGTATACGAAGCACGTTTCTTATTTATATACGTAACGTGTCGATGCAAACTGTGATGCAAGGGTTCAACGATCGACTTACATTATTTCGCGATTTGACATTTACTTGCTCCGTTTTTTTTTAATTTGAAGCTTTCTGAATTATTTTGAAAACTCGTCAAGATCAATGAAGAATTATGAAGTCTTCTGAATTATTGATGAAGATTGATTAAGACTGATGAAGATATTTGAAGAATCATGAAGTTTTTTTGTTGAATTGTGAAGATTAGAGAAGTATCCTGAATAATTACGAAAACTGCTAAATAATCATGAACCAGTTGGAAGTTTTCTGAAGATTGCTAAAGAATTATGCATTTTTTTCTAAAATTGTGAAGATTGATGAAGAATAATGAAGCTTATTAATAAATTATGAAGATTTCTGAGGAATATTGAAGTTTGATGATTTATGAAGGTTGATAAAGAATTATAAAGTTATTTGATAATTACGAAAATTGCTGAAGAATTATCTTCCCCTAAAAAAAGAAAGGAGAGATATTTTTTATAAATTCCGGATCTTCTAATTGATGAATAACAAATTATCAGCTAACCAATTACCAGCCTCCTTATACACTAATCAGTTCCGTTCAATTGAAATTAATTATCATTCCCATCATTTTACGCGGTACTGAAAGGATGCATTACAATCTTGGCCTCGATGATTGCATATCGTGGTGTTAAATCGATGAACCATGCAAAATAAAGAAATGAATTAATGGGCTGACAGGCTCGAAAGTTGCCACGCATAATATTTATATTCTCGGTCTGAATACGAATCTCTTATTCCAATTTACTGCGCAATGTAGTCGACTAAACACCTTTTTTTATCTTCTTACATTATTATTGTTGTTATATTTAAAAATGACCGTCATACTTCACCTACAGCAAATGGAGGGTCACAGTTATTTGTTTACACTTTTTAGAAACGACCTTTCAGCTCGAAATGCGTCAAATCGCGGAAACAAATTATTCACTTTCTCATAATTATCATTAAAAACAAAAAACCCAATCATCTGAATAAATGAGACGGAAATTTTCAGCCACAACATTTACTGCTTTCGAAAAATTGGCAAAAATGTTCTTGAAATTAATGTTACCCGAGCAAATAATAATAGTGAAAAAAGAAGTTAATTGTAAGGACCTTACTCGGGAAAGAATCAGGGAAAAAAATTAACTTGACCCAGATTCGAACCCAGAACAGTGGATATTCGATGAGATTTTTAAGTGATTTCTAAAGATTTCCAATTAATTTCCAATTATTTAATGGAATTTTAATTTTAATTTCAATAGACTTTATAGGATTACAAACTTCTTCATAAAGTTTCACCATTTTTCAAAAAATATAAATAACTTATAAAACATCAAAATTAGCAATATTGATTACTATAGATAAAAATTCACAACTCTTTAAAAATTTCTTCATTTTTCATTGTGAAGTAACATGTAAAATTGATTGTTTTATTCTCCAATATTTCTTTTAATCATTGTCAGTATCACTGACACGAGTTAGACTCTAGTTCTTTTCACTTTCATCAGTTTTGCACAAATCCGTGCAAATCATAATTAAGCGTCTAAATTTCTTACCTAGTCACTCGACTTTCTTCACTCCCCAGGTCACTTTTTTTTATCTATTTGTCAACAAATGAAGGATTAAATTACAAGAATGCAGAGATTCGAACTCATGAGTTACGGGTATGGTGATGATTAAATCAAAGAAACAGAGCATGCCGATGCCCATAGCATAATTACCGTTTTCTGCTATTATAGTTTAATTATGTGGTCGTTTAGATTTTTTAGTTTATACCATAATATATAGAGAAATCGAGATTTTTTATGTATCTTTTCCAAAAAATGGTAAAAATTGATGTTTCGTTTATATTTCACATTAAGGAAATGATATAACATACATAGGTGAGAATTCATAGTACATCAAAAAACTTCATCAGTAAAACCTCGAATTATAAAAATTTCTGAATATTTATATGCTTTCTAAATCTGAATTAGTGAAAATTAGGTCACTAATTTACTTTAGTAAAAATTTTCACTAATTATTAGTTGTATTTCACTATTTCAATTAGTAAGTTTTCAACTTTTCACTAAAGTTTTAGTCAAAAATGACTAACAATTAGTAGAATTTTTCACTAAAGTAAATTAGTGACCTACTTTTCACTAATTTAGATTTAGAGTGAAGTTATTTGATAAATCATGACGATTATTGAAATAATCTGAAGTTTTCTGAATTATTTTGAACAATTGTGAATATTGCTATGAAGATTGGTGAAGATTTATGAATAATTATGAAGTTTTTTTGTTGAATTATAAAGATTAATGAAGTATTCTGAAGTAAGAAAAAAATAATAAATTATATATTGCTGAATAATGAAGCTTAGCTGAATAATTATGAAGATTGCAAAATAGTCATGACCAAGTTCTTTCGAATGCGTTAGAAAAAACTTCACTGTTTTACAAAAAAATCATAAATTTTAGATCTCGTTCTTTTTACAAGTAAAAAAATTAAAATAATAATAATTTATCGTTTTAAACATTGAAAACTTCAGTGTCATGTTACGGCACTGAAGTAATCAATCTTAAACTTTCATCTATTAAGTTGTAATAGCACTAATAGCACCTTATATTCGCGCATACTTATATTAATCTTTTTGCCATAGATTAGCGGGACATCTATAGGTAGGAATAGCTGTAACACTTGTACATATAGGCTTCTTGGTCACGCTCCAAAACGGTCTTATTACTTCAATCTTATTACTGCTAACGGAGTATGTATTACTATTACTCTTGCCTGTAAAGAGCGATTTCTTTTAATCTCGCTAAATTGGCGCTTCGCCTGCTAAACAAAGGCGCCGCATCGCGATTAGCTGAGTCTTCAATCTTTATTCACCCTTCGAGTCTAACGACCTTCATTATCAGACCTTTCGCTCATTGTTATAGCCAATAAAATGTGAATTAATGTCCAACAAATTTTCTGCCTTTCTCTTTTGAAATTATCAACAGTATTTTTTAGTTGTGAAGTTATTATTTTTATTATGTCGTGAAGTATTTTCAAGGGGTGAAGTCTTGTGAAATATAAATAAGATCAAAAATGTTTCATCTACCAACCTCCGTAGGATCACCCTCAAAATCGTAAAAGGATTTTAATTTAAATTTTTTAAATTTTATTCTAATTTCTAAGAAATTTTTAATGATTTTTTTTTATGTACCTGGGGGTTGATTCACACGACATTTATTATTTCCTACAACTTTGACTAAGAAGTATAGAGTCTACAGACTGCAGTGTGACATAAAGTCATTAAAGAATTTCTAAGGCGTCGGACAACGGCCTGACTATTACCTACGCGGTCTCCGTTCCGTGTATAGACAGTTATATTCGACACGAAACGAACTTCCTCTTGTAGTAATTTGTCTAACTGCAAAAAGACTGCTTTCCTGTGCAAAATTCTTTCTTTAGAAAATTCGTGCTGCATCAAAAAATTAAATGCATTAAAAGAAAACGAAAAAAAAATTATGAGCGGCCTCCCATCCGGGCGCTTGCCGCGCCAAAAGGTGCTTAACTCACATGAACCGACCGAGTCGAGACTTAGCACGCAGCTATTGCCATCTGTTTCCAACAATATAATGAAAAATAAATAAATGGTCAAATTTACTTTGAATTTCGACAAAAGGAGAGAAAAAGTGCAAAAAAAAACCTTCCCGAGCACTTACATGTATTAAAAGTCTATTTTAATAGAAAATTTTTCAAATAAATCAAACTGGTCTCGTTTCGTATGTCATAAATAATAGTAGAGGGGAAAGTTATGGAATATGTATTTAAGAGAAATATTGTAACTACAATATTATGGATTGTGAAGTGTAGATTTACGATTTAGACCAATAAAATTTTTAATGCTGTATATGAAGTGGAATTATTATCTTCATGGTAATCAACTGTTATATAAGAGAGCGTAGGGATACTAAAAGAGTATCCTCTTAACGTATCACTTTCGAGCGTCGTATAATTGGTCTCCAAGAGGAAAAAATAACGAGTGCTCTCCAAACATACTGGGGTTCGATAAAGGACTCCATAGAGTAATTAATAAGTTACTCCCTACCACAGACAGACAATTAAACGCCCCTCTTTAAGCAATTGCGCACGCGCTCGAATCCTTTCAAATCTTTCGAGCTTATTTATTTTTAGATACAGGTTCATGTACGAAAGTTTTGATTTATTTAACAAAAAGTACAGATCTGATTGACTTTTAATTAATTCTCTTTTAATTAACAAGTAATTAATTATATAAAGACCTTTGTTACTGTATTTGATAAAATTGTTTCCTTGTGTTGAGACGAATCGATTGACCTCTGCAATTAATCAATTTTATTGATAAATAAGAAAGTTATATAGTTATCATTTTTCAAAATTTATTTTTCAACTATAACTTTAAGAATTATTATATAATTCAAAGAAGACATAAGTTGTGGATAATTATAATTTTTCAAATTATTATAACGTAAAACTGACATAACAAAATAACAAACTTTTGAATTCTTCTGAATTTTTATGAATTTCTTTGAATTCTTGAGTTCGCGTGAATTCCAGGTCCAATAAAATAAAAAATAAAGTTCTTTTAATTTTTAACAGAATAATTATCTAATTTTTGTAACTACTGAAATATATTTATGAGTTACAAATAATTCAAAACATAAAATTTGAATCTCAGTGCCATTCCCAATAGTTTAACGTTCAAAATATAAAATAAATTATGAGTGTTTAAATTTGATAGCCTCCAAGTTTTAAATCACAAAATTTATTTGAAATAATCTTGACTATAGTAGTGAAAAAAAAGGTACGGGCTCCTCGAGCAATTCTCGTTTCCCATAAAGTTATATAAGAATAGGGGTTACAATTTTAAATGGCTCAAGGCATCCATATCAGTGTCGTTTTCGTGTCTGATTTTTCTACTTACGTTGACAAATCGAGCACGGAAGATGCTATTATCCGTCGAGAAAAAATTTATCTCTAGAATTTAGACGATCTTAAATTCAAGGCTCACTATTGAGATAATTTACGAGGAGGTGGAGGACCAATCAAAACCCAGACGCCCTTTAAACTAGATGAATAATGCATTTGACATGTTTATATTCAGTTTTAGGGCCTCGAGTCAAGAAAACTATTTTATTTGTCAAGTATAATATCTTATTCGTGTCTCAATCTAGTAAGGAAAAATTTTACTGTAAATCGATTTACCTAAAAATAATTTTACTAATCTTAAAAATTGTGAAAGTAATAAATGTTAAATATATAAATTTTCGACGAAAGATAAAGTTTAAAAAATTTTAATTCGACGGATTTTGAATACTTAACAATTGAAAATTAAAAATTGAAACGGTTAAAAAAATTTCAATAACAAATAAGAATAATAATTTATATAATATTAAAAAATTAATGAATATAAGAATTTTTATAAAATAAAAATATGTAAATAATAATATAAATAAAAAGTAATAA
This sequence comes from Synergus japonicus, assembly GCA_900474275.1. NCBI lineage: Eukaryota > Metazoa > Arthropoda > Insecta > Hymenoptera > Cynipidae > Synergus > Synergus japonicus. The sequence goes on from UCOH01006632.1 coordinate 39,007, forward strand.
ATGCAAGAACTGATGACGATAAAAGATTTTAAAGTACACCTAAATTCAAGTATTCAATTTAATTGGAAGAATTAAAAAAAAAAGTGGAAAGAAACCAAAGGAATTTAATAAATTTAAAAGAAGTCAAAGTGATTTAGGGAAGCCCAAGAGTTGACCACTAAAAGTTTTGATACGCTCCTGAATCATGAAATCAAAACAATTGAAAGAATTAAAAAAAAAGAAAGAATTCAATGAATTTTGCTAGAATTACAGAATATTAGAATTATAAAAATTAACATTAAAGATTTTGGAGCCAAGTTTCTATCTAAAAACTCGATTTCTTCACTTTACTTAACAAATATTAAAATTTGAATTTTTTCCCTCTGTAGAATTAATCAATCTTAAACTAGAATTAAGCGCACAGAACGAGAAAATAAAAATATTGAATTTTGAAGTTAGATTTCGAATTCCTCATTTTATGCAAAAAGTATCGAAAATAAATATTTTTTCGCTCTGAATGCAGTCTTATATTTGAAAAAGATTAGCGCTACAGAGCGACAAAATATTTATTAATAATTTTCGTTGATTAAAATGGGGAATGGAATTTTGAGCTTAACCCTTAGAGTCAACGCCCTTAACTTTTAAAGTAGCATTACAAATATTACAATTGAATTAATTAAATTTTTATTTCGAAACAATATTTTCAAAATGCATTAGAACTCGATACATTCAAGAGTCTTCAAACTCTCAAGTTTCTCGAACTCTAATATGAATATTAAATTCTTTTAATCCCAATCTATTTATAATAAATCTTCCAAGAATTAAAAACTGCATTCTTACTCGACTATTTAAATTACACAATATTTTAATTATTTTAGTATCCGGGGAGTTGATTCTCCTCAAGATGTCTATAAAATGTAAACATAAACAAAACAGGGAGCCACACAAAACAAACACAATTTGTTCTCGCCCGAAAGTAAACAGTGGTACTTACCGCTCATTCGACCAAGGCTTCCGGACTGAGATTTCGAATAAAAACTGTCTTATTGTCGATAATAAATAAGTCGTTCGTACCGGCACAAAATCGAAAAAGTGTTTCACGTTTCACTACCGGGTATCACAAGAAGAGAAAATTAATCAAGATACGCTCGCATAGCTCGCGAGTTCGCGACTGTTCGCGACTCGAACTGCTCTCGTCTGGTTACTCGTATCTCAGCGAGAGTAGCGAGAGAACTGAGAAAAGAGAGAGATCTTGTCCGAGAATCGAAGAGAAAGAGAGAGACGAAGAAGTTGAAAGGGGTGGGAAATGTAATAGTAGAAGGGAGGGGGATTCCTCGTGGTCGTCTGGTCTGGTTCGACTAGCCGGCTCAGGGACGTCGCATGGTCCACAGGTATTTATTTTAAATTTTATTGTATATCAACCTTTCATTATAATGCGATTAATATATTTTTTTTTCAATAAATTTATGATGCAACTCTCCCGTGTTGCATCGACAAACACGTAAACTAAAGAACGCATTTTGATTTTTTTTGTTTTAATTGATCCAGTGACATTATTATTTATCAATCAAAATTTAGGAAAACATAGTTCAAAAGTTGTATACTTATATGCATATTACCGAAATAAACCAGCATTACCTGTATCTTATAAAAAAATTCTTGAAAATAGACCTTTTTTTTGTCAAATTAATCTTACCCCCTCTCTACCTTAACGAAATCAAATCATTCCAAAAAATCGACCCGACCGAGTTTACTAAAAACCTATCTGATTTTATGATCCCGAAAATCGGACCCGATCCAAAATTCCTACAAGACCCGAAAATCAAAATAGCCCGAAATATTCCGTATAATAATAATAATAATAATAATAATAACATTTTCTTTAAATTCCAGAAAATCCTTTAAAAGTTCTCTTAAAAATTAGAAATCTCTTAGAATTCCATGAAATTCTTGAAAATTTATAAATCCTGTGTATATTCAAAATTCGAGTAATATAATAGTAATACAATAATCTGGCACCCGATTCACCCCCTTTCCATACAGTCCTGACCAATCCTCTCTCTTTCTGCTATTTTTTCTCCTTTCATATCAAACTATCTCACTTGCACTTTTCGCCTGCATTGGTCAAACACGTGTACCGGCAAAATATTACATATAAACGCCTTGTCCAAATATGTGGTATAATTACGAGCGTAAAAGTTCAAATCCGCTCAATTGTTATACGTGACACTACTATATAAATTAAAATTATATATCAAACAAACAAAAACTTTATTTATTCTTATCTCTCTAAATCTCAATTAGTAAAATTGTATTGTACTGACTATTATTAGTTAAGAGGATTTTATAATCCTCTCAATTTTTTTAAACTAAAGAACTAATTCAAAGAAACTAATTCTAAGTCAAATTCTACTAATTCATTTAGTAATCCAACTTTACCCTGATCAAAGTCAAATCACCCTTTTTGAAACTTGTTAGTCCTTTTTCGAATTTGGCCGGAAGTAAATTCAGACCTGTGTGAAAATGCAAATGCAGATTGAACGTAGTCGCGACGTGAGTTGATTCCTCTAGCGATCGTCCTACCTCCTACTCTCCTGAAAATTCTATCCCCTCTTTTGGTCCACATGACTTGGGAGAGGAGTCTCGCGGACCAACGATCCCTCCGAGCAAACCCTTTAATCAATACTGGCGTCCTCCATTCCACCACTACGTCACTCTCTCTTTCTCTTCCTCTTCCGTTTTTTATCTCCTCCTGTCCCACCCCCTCTACTCTCGCTTTCTCAGTTTCTCTGTTTTTCTTACGCAGCTGAATCTCTCCCTCCCTCAAAGTCTTGAAAACCACAGCCTCCGAGTTTTATGTTAAATTCAACGACTACCCCAAGGGCTTTTCGTTGTGTTATTGCCCTCTTTTGATGGTTTCGCGTTTTCTTAAGGGGACATCCATAAACCAGTTGGACAGGGGGGGGGGGGTCGTCAAAATTCCATGGCTGTCCACAGGCTGTAGAGGGTGGGTCAATAAGTGGTGAAAAATTGTCCACGTGTTACATGGATGACCCCTAAAGAGGTTGTAGAATTTAGGCAGTCTTATTTTTGTCCTTTGGCTTTGGGCCCGTCCAAAATTGACGTAATATTTTTTTTAAATTACCACTTAATTATCGAAACCCCCCTCCCTGATCCCTTTCTTTTTACACGAGATCTCTTGGTTTAGTTGGGACCCCCTCGAAACTTTGGGACACCTCGATTTCTTGGGACCTTCCTGATCCGTTGGGACCTCCTGATCTCTTGGGACCCCCCCCCCTCTCTCTCTCTTAGGACTCAACCAATTTTCGAAATTTTCTAAAATCGTTTTTTTTTCATTACTATTTTTTTAATATCACAATTTTTTATAATCTTTACAATATGTGCACTTCTTGGAATTATACACCGATATTATCTTCATTCATTACCTGGATATCTTGATAACTGCTTTAATCATTTAGCTTGAATATACATGTCAGATTTTTAAATTTCAATATAAAATTCTACTTTTCATGAATTCTTTTTTAAGGAAGTTTATTCATTTAATTTAATTGGGCTCAGTCTCTTCCCATCAGTGAGACGTGAAGAGACTAAAAATATATATATATATATATATATTATTTTATACTCAATACGCATGCGCAAATGATGTGACGGATCTGTAATTGATATGACTATTGGGAGAGGGGAATTTACTTAATATTGGGGGGCCTCAGTTTTGAATTTTGTTAATATTGTGATAAACACGTACAAAGTCTAACGAGATAAAAAAAAACTAATTACACTTTTGTTTCCATTATATTATTGTATGGACGCAGACGAGTATATAAAAAGGTGTAAATTTGATAATATATTTTACTAAGTGACACTTGTTTAGCAAAACTTCACAATGATGAAGTTCAGTTATTTGGGTATTATCTTGACAGCTGGTGCTTTTATATTGCCAGGTGAGAATTTTTTTTATTAAAACAGTGCTTTATGCCGCAAGTGGTTTTATTTTATCTGAAAAAAGTGATGTTACCATATAATAAATTTAATGATATTTCATAGGATTTTAAGTAATTACTTACTTGATCCCTATACCTTTTATCTGCAACGTTACTTCTAAATTTAATGAAATATCAAAATGAAAATTTCTGTAATAATCTGGTCCTAAATATTTACATTTATTAAAAAAAATTGTCAAAATATATTTTTTTATTTTAATAAAAATTTAAGACCAGATTAACATATCATAACATATTTTCTTTAATTTTATAAATTTTCAATTTGATAACTCAATAAATTTATAAGTAATGTTGCAGAGAAAAAAAATTTCCATAAGGTAGGAATCGTATAAGTAATACATTTTATTTTTCCTAATCTAATCTTGTCACTTGTTATTGTTTTCCGTCATGGCTAGACCTTTTTAACAGTGCCTAGTCAATTTATCTAAATATTTAGAACGACTAATCCTTTGAACGCTTTAAATAATTGATCGTGTAAACAAGATTTTTATTTTGAATGAATGCATAAGATCTCATCGGATTTTAAGTAATTTTAGGGATTTTAAGGAATTTACCATAAAGGGACTTGTATCGGGACCCTTTCTATCCAATAAGGCTCCCGCTTCCTTTTCTATCCCACGGGACCCCCTTTCCCATACCACCATCATTTCCTTTTCTATGGGACTCCCTGTATCCCCAGAAATTTTACCTATCTAAAAGAATTCACCTCAATTGAAGGGACCTTGATCCCCTTTATCCTAGAAAGTTCGAGAACAGGTCAATCGATGCGGGTTGAACTTTTTTGTTCGCCTAATATACAAAACTAGACAAATCAAAATTATATTTATAGGAATTTATTCTCAGCTGATAATGTTTTTATTACAAGTTATCTGATATACAATTTCCATATGTAAATCACCTTTGCCCTTGATTACCTGAATAACCGCCGCCCTGTTGTGGTCCAGGTAATCCTCGTGGTGGATTTCCCGGCCAGATCGGTCTTGGATAGGAAGGAATTGGAGCTAGTGTTCTATGAAATCGGCCCTGGTATACACGTATCATTCCAGTATTTCCAACACGCTCTATCACAATCGGTCCATTTCCAGTTGATATATAATGATTACCATTTGGCAACCTTATTACCGTACCAATTGGTGCATTCTGAATCACTGACGGACTAACAAAATCCATAATTATATTGGCATTCTGATTATTTTGTCCTGAACGATTAGGATTATTACTTGATCCTTCTCGTCCTGTTCGACCTTGACTCGCCTGGGATCTTACTTCTGCATGCAGATGAAAAGAAGTAGATAATGGTACATGTATCTGATAAGTAAATTAAGATTTCAAAGATTTTAGAATGAATTTTTTGTCCAGGGGTTGATTTTTGAAATCTGATGTTCATTCCCTTCAGAAATTTTTTGAAATCTTTGTATTATGCCAATTTTTACACTCTCATCAGAGAGAATAATGTATTATATTTGTGTAAAATTTTACCCCCCCAGTTTTCATCAAATGTCCACGTTTTGGGACCCCCTGAACCCGAAAAACATGTTTTTACAAATGTGTCTGTCTGTAGATTGTAGTTTGTTAGCACGATAACTTTCGAAAGAATTGACCGATTGGATTGTCCTTTGGTATACTCTTTTACTGTCCCAAAATGAAGGTCAAGTTCGTTGGCCAGCCATTTTGGATAAAAATTTAAAAAACTGGAGCATTTTGAAAATTTTTGAAACAATTTTTTTTTTTAATTTAAAAATTCTAATGACGGATGTTCGTAGTACTCAAAAAAACGAACAATTTTCTTAATGACTTTTTTGGATAATGAAAAAATTGAAAGACTTATAATATTTTGAAAATCCAAAAAAATTAAATAAAACTTGAATTAGAAGCCAAACAACGCACGATATGAAAAAAAGTCTAAAGATAAAAAATGTTTCTTTTTGAACACTCTATAGGATAGGCATAATAACTTTTTGAATTTCCTTAAAAAATCGAAAATTCAAATTTTGAGCCAAATAACGCGAGATACGGAGTAAATTATAAGAAACATAATTATTGGCCTTAAAAAGATCTACAAGTTCCCCTTGAACCATTTTTCATCAGGATGAGTAGTTTTCATTTTAATCATGAAAAATATTGTTAAACAAAGCCAAGCGCGAAGCGCGTGTGCCCTGATGCGAATGTGCTCCTTATTTTATTTTATATTTATTTTAATTTAAATTTTTAATTATTCTTGAACATCTTTCAAATATTGTAACATTGACATATATTGTAATAATTGGACCATTGAAATTTAATATTTTGAAATCATTTAAAATCGTTTTGAATGTTTTAAAATATCCGTCCGATGTATCGCTGACTTATCATTTATGCAAATATATAGATACGTCTGAAGGTTGACGGATATTAATGTAATCGTTCAAAAGAATTATACAATATTTGCAAGATATTTCAAATAATTGAAATATAAAAATATTTCTATAGATTTCAAAATATTTTAATTAATATTTTAAAGATTTTTTTGGGAATTAATTAATTTTTATATTAGATTCAGGAAGTTTTAATACAAAAAAATAGATTATACTTACGGACAAAACTTAAGAAAAGCACAAAGTAGAGGAGTAGAGTGCCAGTAAGAAGCTTCATTTTTTCGAAAACTTAAAACTTACATATGCTTAACCCATGCACGATAACTAAACATTTTTTGTGAACTTCACTGCATTATATACTAATCAGCGTCAAATAAAGTTTTGGTAAGTCACGTTTTTTTATTATATGTACAAAAATTTGATTGCTTATTTTCTTTATTATGCTCCTAATCTATTTATGCGATATTTTTTTTTGTTTAATCAATATTTCAAAACATCAAATAAATTTTATGATTCAATTTCAATTTAAAACTCAACAATTTTAATTCCATCTACTAATTAAAATTTTTTTAAATGAATTTTAAAGATTTTAATGAGATTTCATGGGATTTTAAATAAAGTTAAGGAATTTAAAGGGATTTTTACCGATTTTACTGAAATTTTCAAGCTATTTAATGGAATTTTTAAATAATTGGCAAAAACTATAAGACTGTTCTAATAAATATAATTGATTGCAAAGTTATTATAAAACAATTAATTACAATTATATAAACACGCGAAAAGTTTTCCTAAGAAAACTTGAAGAATCGACTTAAAAAAATTTGCAAAATGCAACAATTTTGAAGATAAAAAGTTTGATTTACAATTAGGCCAGTTTCTACTTATTCCCTTCATGTCGTTCGTTTATTTATATCTCGTAATTGAATCAGAACTACTAAGTAGGTCGTGATACTTCCAATGACCTACAGGAAAAAAATATTTTCTTTATTATTATTACTATATTTAAATAAATTGTACATATGTAATAATGTAATAATATTATTCAATTATTGTGAATACTATGTCTAAAGATACTTACGTCTTGAATCAAAGAGTGATTCAATGTAATAAAGCCGAAAGCAGTAAATTTCAAAGGACTTTGTATCAGTTGCAAAGTAAAATCACGAATCTGAAATTTGTTAACATATAAGAAGATAATTATTACAATATACTTTTAATTTTTGAAAATTTTTCTTACCTCTGAACGGAATTCTTTGTTAGTTGTTGGTTCATGTAATTCGCAGATTACGCGTCCAGTTCTCATTGCCTGCAAAATAAGTTTTAAAGTAAATAAATATACAGGATATATTATTTTATTATTTTATCTTTTTATCTGATATAATATTAGGAAATATGATTTGGAAATACCTCATTACTTGTCTTTTCGCAAATGTGATTAACTCCAAAAATACTTATTAAATAAGATAAAATCCAACTCGTCGTTACAACAATAAAATTTATTGTTACTGTTCCTTCGACGAGGAACATAATATAGGCAAGGTAAGTTATATAAACGAGCCATATGGAAGCATCTATAAGTGAAATTAGTAAATGCAATCGAAAAATTTTGTTGATGTGTTTACAGATTTTCACTAAATCCAAGTGAGCTTTTCTGTGAAAATACATAAATATTATTGCAAATTATTTTCAAGCTTCGTGTAAATATTGTGGGTAGACTTACTTGGCGATCTTGATCATTTCAACATCCTCATTCGTTTTTTTTTCAAGTTTGAAAGATTTTCCTTCGTTTATGTCCAATGCAAAATTAAACACTTTCTTGTATTGTGGACAAAAATAAGAGGTTCCTGACATTATTTGCAATGTGTCATTCAATTGTATAAATTTTTCTTCCAGACATCTGAATCATTGAAAAATCATTGAAAGATCAATTCAAGAATACCCTAGTTTGAAATTTGAAGATTTTGAAAAAAAAAACAATGTTAAATGATTTTAGAAAATTTCAAAATAATATAAAGGATTATACGTAATTTTTACATAAATTTCGTAAAATTTAGACAAAAAGAATATTCATTTTCCTTATGTCAGCTCAAAATTTTTATTATTTGAGAATATCGATAAATTAATTTTTGAAAATTATACAAATAACTATAACTTTCTTATTTTTCAATGAAATTTATTAAATATAGGTCAATCGATTCGTCTCGACACAAGGAATCTTTTATAACCACTAGAAAGCTTAATTCCTCTATGATGAGGAAGCAAAATACATTAAAATTCCCAGAAACCTCTTGAAATTCCTTTCTAAAAAAGTTATGTACAAACGAAATATTTTTATCGACTTTTTACTTTTTCAACCATTTTCATAAAACATTTCCTTATGGTTTAAACAAGTTTAAATGCAAATATAATTTGTAAAAAAAAAGTTCTTTTTACTATGATTACATCTGCTTATTAATGGCACATAATAGCCCACTTTAGCACTCCAATTAGTTTTGTCTATATAAGCAAGTGACAGTTTTATCTAGCACCACATTAGCAGCGGTCTAATTTGCGCCTGATCAGTTTTAATATTTTCCGACGCAGAAAGTATTATTGATTACTAAAAGCAATCATTAACTAAATATATTTAATGAAATCGTACATAGTGTAGCTGATGAAAGAGAAATCATTGAGCAACAGAAGGATTCTTGGATACATCTCTTTCATTAGAATTAAAAGCCTTATGAAGAAGATACAGTCCTTGCACGGGTAAAAACCGAAATTCCATGTTACAGTTACCATAGTAGTAACTACTGTAAATGTGAATATCGTAAGAAAAATTTGTTTTTTATACAGCTGAGCATACTTGTTTCTTATTTTCAACCTCCATAATAGTTTATCTACTTTTTCTATGTTTTTGAAGATATTTTCCAGCTCCTTTAAATAAAGAATTACATTCATGATATAATATACCTTCTTTCTGAAATTCAGTTCGAAACTTCGAAAAATGCTATATATTAATAAATATAGTTTTAATAATGATGAAACATCGATGTCGATGTTTGTTTACGATGTATTGATTTTATAATACAAACATTAATGTTTCTCCTTTGTATCATTGAATGCAACATCGACATCTAAACAACGAAAATGACGATGTGTAATGTGAACATCGGTGTCCAGTTGTACACTTTTTCGATGTATTGTTGTTGTCTTTCGATGATCCATAGTTCATAGTTTATAATAACAAATTGGCCGTAAAAGCTTACCTTCCTACGCTTCCAAGCCATGAAGTGTGTCTCAGGTACGATAAGAAGATAAGAAGTGAGGAAAAAAGTACGAAAGATTACTTCCGTGACATCCCCTTTGAGTGTAGCAGTTTGCTTAATATAATGTGCGTACGTCATTAGATAGTAAAAGAGGATCCAAGCTAATGAATATAAGAAACTAATTTTTTCGCGATGATTACCCAAAGGATATTCTATGCTTTCTCCACATCCCATTAGCCAATTGAGAGCTTTCATTGGCAGAAAAACACCCCTAATCGTTTTTAATTTAGTCATTTTTTTTTTCATTTGTAGCTCGCTAATTTTAGTTTTGTTTTATTTTACCAAATACTTTTTTTTCACTTCTATTAACTCTTTTCAGTGCCACTAGTTCTCAAGTGCAAACTTCGCTGCACTCTGATTTGTATTTTTTAAATTCATTTTAGACAATTATTATCGCGTGTTGCACGCATCCATTGAAGTTGAGACTATTGAAAGTGCATTAGTAACTATTATTATTGCATAATGCAATCCACCTCTATTGTCTTGACTATTAATATTTCATTCCAAAATGCTAATTACTGGTATGACGCCCAGAGATAGCAGACGTATATATATATATATTATAGATTGTTCCTCGTTTATGATCCGATTTGGACGAGGCAATTATAATTAAAAGAATTTGCTATATAAGTTGGGAGCAGAGATGAGGATATAATATAACAGAGTGAATTTTTGAGAAACTGGATACAATTAAACTGTATTCTTATTACAATAGAGGCGAGATTACAATTAAAACAAGGGTTGAGAAGAGCCTAGGTCAAGAATCCTTTGGCAGCTTGAAAAAGAATTATTACGATTAACTTTAGTAAATTGAGTTTATTAATAAGGGACTCGACGTTTTACTCTTGTAGCTACAAATACCCTTTTAGCTGCAAATACCCTTGTATCTACAATTATACCCTTGTAGCTACAAGGCTAAAACGGTAAGTCTCTTATTAGCTAGAAATCCGAGACAAGAGTCTCGGGATTGTTCTGGTGTAGTAGGTGTTGCCTTGGCTTCGACATCAGAAATGGTTGTTGACTGACGATATACTTGTGTTTAGAGACCTTGGTCAGTAGGTGGTGGTCCTTACAAATGACCGGAACCTAACTATATGATACTCTGCACGTAGTAATCATAGAATACATTTCAGGGATTAGGAGATTTCTTTCTTAGATTGCTTTTTTGCTGGAGTCGAGGTTCGAAGTTGTAGCAGAGGCACGTAAAGAAGTCGAATTTTAGACTGAACTTTCGGAAAGTTTGACGGGCCTACTGGATATAAGGACGTAGGTCAGGAGTTGTAGATTAGACTGACTTTTAGGAACTATTGATGGACCTACTGAATAAGGACGTAGGTCCAGAGTCTAACTCCAAAGATACTGGGTTACAGCGTCGTTGGTTTGTTGTTTGTCGAAGACTGACTGAAGATCACGAGGTTGTTGGGTTGTTGTCGGGAATTAGACTCAAGATTTATGTCAAATTCGCCGACTATTATACTAGGTTTAATGGAAAATAAAGTCAATCTTAAATAATTTTGTCGATTATTAATTTATAACAATAGGTGACATGACGTCATACTGGGAAGTGATGGTAAAGGTTTTCATATTGGACAAAAAATATTTGTAATATATTAAATGATGATGATTTTATTATTATCAAACTATGTTATTATGCATTATGTTATCATTTAGTATCCCAATTTATTTAAATAAAAGCTTTCGTGCTCACACTAAGAGTACAAATTTTGGCACTCGTCCTTCATTCATCTTCATTATCATCTATGTCTCGTAACTGAATCAGAATCACTAAGTAGGTCGTGATACCTCCAAAGATCTACAGGAAAGAATAGTTTCTTTAGTATTAACACTATATTTAGATAAATTGTACATACGTAATAATGTATAAATAATACTCAATTTTCAATTATTGTGAATAATATATTTAAAGATACGTACATCTTGAATCAAAGAATGATTAAATGTGATAAAACTCAAAGAAGTAAATTTCAAAGGACTTTGTATCAGTTGCAAAGTAAAATCACGAATCTGAAATTTGTTAACATATAAGAAGATAATTATTACAATATACTTTTAATTTTTGAAAATTTTTCTTACCTCTGAACGGAATTCTTGTTTAGTTGCTGGTTCATGTAATTCACAGATCACGCGTCCAGTTCTCATGGACTGCAAAATAAGTTTTAAAATAAATAAATAAATATTTTACGAAAAATACATAATCTGATATAAAATATTAGGAAATATAACTTGGAAATACCTCATTAGTTGTCTTTTCGCAAATGTGATTAACTCCAATAAGAGTTATTATATACGAAATAAACCAGGTCATGACTTGAATAATAAATGTGAGCGATACGATTCCGTTGATGAAGTAAAAAAGATAATAAACGTAAGCTATATAAATGATCCATGTCCAAGCATCTATAAGTGAAGTCAGTAATTGCAATCGAAAAATTTTGTTGACGTGTTTAGAGATTTCCACTAAATCCAAGTGAGCTTTTCTGTGAAAATACAGATCATACATAAATTTTATTGTAAATTATATTCAAGCTTCGTGAAACTGTGGATAGACTTACTTTGCGGTCTTGATCATTTTCGCATCATCATTCGTTTTTCTTCCATGCTCAAAAGATTCTCCTTCTTTTACGTTCAATGCAAAATTAAAAACTTTTATATATTGTGGGCATAAATAAGAGGTTCCTGACATTGCTTGCAGTGCGTCATTCAATTGAGTAAATTTTTGTTCCAGGCATCTGAGTAATTGACAAATCATTGAAAATTCAATTCGAGAAAAATCACTTAATATTCCTTAAAATTATTATAAAACTCATAAAATACCACAAAATCTTTTAAAACCCATAAAATATCTCTTGAGTTCTCTTTAAAAATTCCTCAAAATTTCACGAAAACATTAGAAATAGCTTAAAATTTGTTGAAATTTCTTAAAGTTCTTAGAAACTTCTTATTAATAAATGTCAAAACATTTAAAATCCCTTAAAATTTCTTAACTTAAAAAAATCTCTTTAAATTTCATGAATTCCACTAAAATTCCGCGACATATTCTGAAATACCTTGAAATTCTAGACAATCTTTTAAAAATCCTAAAAATCTTTAGAACTTGGTAAAAATCACTTGAAAATTGTGCAAATCCATTAAAATTCCTAGAAACCTCTTGAAATTCTTCTCTAAAAAAGTCATGTAATGAAAAGTCCCTAAAATCTTGCATATAGTCCAGAAGTTTGTGTAGCGTTGCCTATCAACGGAAAAATTTTGGGGCAGTAGCAATTAGACGGTCTAGTTTTGACCCGATCAGTTACCAATATTTTTCCACGCAGAAAGTATTATTGATTGCTAAAAGCAATCTCTAACAAAATATATTTAATGAAATCGCATACATAGTGTAGCTGATGAAAGAGAAATCATTGATGAACAGAAGGAGTCTTGGATACACCACTCTTGTTGAAATTACAAACGTTTGGAACAAGGTACAGTCCATCATGCATGGGAAATAAAAGCAATTCCAGTTTACAATTAGCAAAATCGTAATCATTGCTACTGCGAATACCGTAAGAAAAATCTGTTTCTTATACATCTTGGCATACTCGTTTCTTATTTTCAACCTCCATAATAGTTTATCCACTTTTTCTATTTTTTTGAAGATATTTCTCAGCTCCTTTAAATAAAGAATTACATCTATGATACAATATACTTTCTTTCTGAAATTCAGTTCGAAACTTCGAAAAATGTTATATATTAATAATACAGTTTTTTAAATGATGGAACGTCGACATCAATAACATCGATAATGACGATTTTTTTCACTCGATGTTAATGTTTTTGCTTACGATGTATTTATTTTATAAAACTATTTAATATTTCTCCTTAGTATCATTGTATGAGACATCGACATCTAAACAATGAAAATGACAATGTTTTTTGACATCGATGTTCAATTTTTCGATGTATTGTTGTTGCGTTTCGCGTATCCATAGTTCATAGTTCATAATAAAAAATTGGCCTTAAAAACTTACCTTCCCACGCTTCCAAGCCATGAAGAATGTCACAGGTACAACAAAAAAAACTTGAAAATAGGTGAAAGAACTACGAATGATTAATTCCGCGATATCCACTCTATCTGGCACATCAGGTTGAAAGGAATAATCTGCGTACGATATTAGAGAGTAAAAAACAATCCAAGCTAATGCATATAAGAAACCAATTGTCTCGTGAGGATTGCCCAAAGGATATTCCATGCTTTCACATCCCAACAGCCAATTAAGAGCTCTCATTGGCAACACAACATCCCTAATCGTTTTTAATTTAGTCATATTGTTTTCATTTATAACTCGTTCATTTTAGATTTGTTTTATTTTACAAAATACTTTTCTCACTTCCATTAATTAACTCTTTTCAGTGCCACTAGTTATCAAGTGCAAACTTCGCTGTTCTCTGATTTGCATTTTTTTAAATTCATTTCAGACAATTATCGCGTATTTCACGCATCCATTGAAGTTAAAATTATAATTGAAAGTGCATTAGTAACGATTATTATTGTATAATTCAATCTATCTCCATTGCTTTGATTATTAATATTTCATTCCAAAAAGCTATAATTACTGGGAATCGATATTCCGCTACACGAGTTATGAAAAATAATTTTCTGAATTAAATCATTCTTTTAATCATTGTTTTACCTTCACAGGGAAAATTTTTCTAGTTTTAGCGAAAAATATTTATTATTTTTCAAGATTGCAAAGCTTTCTATACTTGAGAAATATTAATTTCAAATCATTGCAAGCTTTAGCGGTTAATTTGAAGAATTTTCATGATATTTCATGGGGTTTTAAGAAGTTTCTTCACAACAATTCTATAACATTGATTGCACATATATTAATCATAAAAGACATGTAAGAACAATAATAAATATTTGCTGAAAGGTTAAAAGTGATAAATTCTGGATTGAAAATTCATTCTTTCCAATTTATAACGTTCTTCATTAACTTTTTAGGTGGCGAGTCCTTCAATGTTACCGATGAATATATTGAAGATGCTGGAAATTTTACAAGAATAGAAACAACTCCTTATGTGGTATACTGGAATTTTCCTATATATTTAAATTGCTTATTTCTTTTTCGTTTATGAATTCATTATTTATTTTTTAATCGCAGGCTGCCATTTTTGCCAAAGATGAGATTTTTGGATCCTTAGTTCTTTGCATGGCTACTATACTTTCTGAAAGTTGGCTTTTGACACATGCAGTATGCTGGCCAGAAGATAGGTATAATATTTAATACAATATATTTACATTATATTATATAAAATTATATTATATTAAACTGTATATTATAATATAATATATGTAATAAAAGTCCTAAAATTTCCTTAAGATTTTTTCAAAAGTCTTAAAATTTCTTAATATCCTGTAAAATATTGTTAAATCTCTTACAATAATTCTCTAAACTCTCATGATATCCCTTAATATTTTAATAAGTTTTAATTTTCCGTAAAATCCTAAAAATTATTAAAAATCCCAAGAAATCCCATGAAATGCCTTAATATTTTTCAGCTTATGCTGTAGCATTGCATATAATATTGCTAATATTATAATAATAATTATTATTATGCAGGATGATATTTTATAGTAAACATTAATTCCTAATCTTTTCTGTTTAAAGTTCTAAAAGTAATTTAATTATGACGGGTACATCCTTCGTTTATATGGAAAAGGAAGAGCATGAAATAGATTATGGACTTAGATACCAAATTGGCAGACAGAAATCTGATTTTGATATTGCATTAATTAAGGTAAATATCGTAAAATTGAATGTAAGAGAAAATACATGATTAATCAATGTCTACAAAATTAAAAAAAAAATCATTTCCAGACGAAGAAGCCTATTAAATTTAGCGACAAACAGAAGCCAATTTCTATTGGCAAATCGGAAGATATACTGAAAGTTGGTGACATTTTTGGGGCTACAAGTTTTCCAATTAATTTATTTGTGAGTAAAAAATTACATACTTCTTGAAGTTACACTAAATTATCGACAGTTTTCGAAAATTTTTGGTAATTTCTAATTTGAAAATTAATACAAGTACTACATTCAATTTAATTTGAAATGACTTCCAATAAAAGGATAAATTTTCAATCAGAAATGATGGATTTTCAATTAAATATTTAAACGATATCAACCAAGAATGAGAATTTTCAACGGAATATTTTGAAAAATATTGAAAAATTATTAAATTTTTAATGCGATTTGATCAGATTTAAAGCGATTCAATTCTGTTTTGTGTTGCATCTTATTCTTTCACTTTCATTTCGTGAAAAACTTTTTTCTCATTCGGTCGCATTAGAAAGCATTAAAACGAATGTGAAGTATCGCAATAAAAAGTACTGTGAGCAAAAATTTGTATCCTTCGTATTCAAACGCATTCAAGAATTAAATGTTATATAAGAACGTGAACGTGAATGCGAAATAATACTTTTGAATTTTACGTTTTTTACAGGGCTCAGCGGAATTTTTAAGATCAGCGAACTTGTCAGTAATTGATCTAGAGAATTGCGAACCTTTTCACGAGGAAGGACTTTTACACTGGAATCAAACATTTTGTGCTTCATTTCTGCATGAATGTGACGGCGATGAGCCACATTGCAACTTCAGAACAGGAACAGTTGCAATTGTAAATGATCGAGTAGTGGGAATTACACTAGATTTGGGAATATCCATTATTCGTCATGCAACTTTCTTATTTATTGACCCCTTCCGAGATTGGATACTTGAACATATAACATCAGATATAAAATCCAATTAACATTTAATAGTGATATTTCACAAATATTAATTTAGTTTATAATAAATAAGTTGCATACATAATTAAATAATTTGTAATTATTTTTAAGTACTATATACACTGTATCAACAATTTTACTAGCAACAATTAATGTTTTCGTTTATTTCTGTTTTTCTAAATATGTATTTGTTTTGTAGTTTTGTAATTTGTACAATTACACAGGACCACAAAATGAACAAAAAAAGTTCCCCAGCCAAATTCATACCCTATACGTTTTTCAGCACGCTGATTCCAAATCCTGGGTCTGTGTAACGTCAGCACGTCGGGATCAAGGTCATGTGAAGGTCAAAGGTGTTTATTACAGAATCATGTAAAAAAATCCAAAAATGTGTATTTGAACGTAAAATTTACCGTTCTTTCCCAATCCGTGGTCAAATTTTAGATTCCGCTGTAATAAACACCTTTGACCTTCACATGACCTTGATATCGACGTACTGGGGTTACACAGATGCCGGATTTGGAATCAGTGTGCTGAAAAACGTTTAGAGTATGAATTTGGCTGGGGGATATTTTTGTTCATTTTGTGGTCCTGTGTTATAATTTCAATGCATATATGTTACTTAAGGGCATGTGATACTTTACCATAAAAGCATTTTAGTTTCCACAACTTTAAGTTCTGAATAATAAATATTTGTTGCTAAAACTAGGCCATTTATTTCCGTCTGTAAGAAACGGAGGTAAAGGGCTTAGTTTTAAAGAAAAATATTTATTATTGCAAACATAAATAAAGTTGCGGAAACTAAATTTGCTCTTATGGTAATTACCACTTATCTTTTATTCTTTTATTGCATGCACTACCTTCGGCCGGTAACGTCGGAATCTATAAGGCTTAATATAATTTTTGGTGGAGTGAAAAGTATTTCTTTACAAAGGTTTGACTAAAATACATTTTTCTCAACGACAATAACAAAAAAATTGTGATATTATTGCTTTTTATGGTCAGAAAAGCTATTTCTGTAATTATTGTTTGTGGTAAGTATAAGAAAATATAAGCCTTATAGGTTTACCAACCGTCGAGACTGTCTTAGAAGAAAGTTATCTTGTAGAGAAACAAATGTGGGTAAGGTAGAGATCGAACAACTAAAAAAGTAAAAACTAATTTTCATGCAAAACTTCGACATTTCTTACATCATAACTTCATTTTTTACCAAGAGTCTACAAATCCAAATTTCAGAAATTCCAGAAATCAGTATCAAAAAATAATATCTTGAATAATATCTAATAGAAACTGTAAAAGTGCAATCCCAACATGCCTACCAACTTAGCTACACAAAAATTATTATTTTTTCCACTTTTCGCCACCGAGTTCGCCGATCGGCCGCAGGATGGCGCTCGGGTCGCCGGCTAGGGGATTTTTCATTGTAAAAGCTGGCAGGCCGCTTACAACAGTGACTGCTTTCTAACATGGCAGATCAATTTGTGGTGTATTATCATGTGACGGGAAAATCTTCTCACTGATAACGGTTCGTGTTTATAAACTGTGAATCTTTCTTGTGCGGTTTGAGAAAAATAAGTGAAGAGTTCGTGTTCGTAATGGCGGACTTGAAAAGTCCTCCGTTTAGTGACATTAAACGACCTGAGGAGGTGGTGGCGATGGCGATGAACGACAGCTTGAAATTTGCCGTGCTGATAGGACTAATCGAGGTGGGACAGGTGTCTAATCGCGAGGTAGTCAACACAGTGCTGCATTTGGTAAGTATCGACTATTTTTTTCCTATCAAAATCGCCGACTGTCATCCGCAAGTCCCACGTCACGAAAGTTTGGCGAACTTCTCCAATGCAAGTGTCAGATCGAGCTGTCAAACGTGCTCGAGGAGACCTCGTGTGCACTGTATAGAGTATATTTGCATGTCAGAATTTATAATGCACGTGTCGCGACTATACATAATTAATCCGCGGCCATGGATACCTGACTACGCTGCACTAAAGTCCCCTACTTTTCAGGTCGAGACTTGGTTTATTTCCCGCTGCTTTCTTGCCTAGAGTATTTGTTTCTTGGGTTATCGCTGCGTTTGTACTTCAAGGACGCGATGTTCGAAGACATTCCCACCGCACCGGCCGGTTTGTTTACGTCAATGTCATTTTTGGATTTTTGGAGCGCTTCCTTTCTTCATAGGTTTTTCTGCAATTTGTAGATGGCTTTGACGTGATTTTACGGTTAACTGGCCTTGACAAACGTCAACGTTTATTTACGTAAGGCGAATTTTCTTATTTCGCGCTATATTCCGCTTTTCACTGTTCTGGATAAATGTTTTATTTTGGTTTTGTGCGCTTTAGGGTAAGAAGTGAATTTAGTTGGCATTGATTTTATGAAGAGTGGGTTTGGGTACTTTTTAGAAATTGAGGAAATTTTCCCGCCCGTTTCGTAGTGGGGCCAAAATCGATTTGAATGGTTTTCAGAAAAAGGCTTTTTTTGAACATATTTCAAGAGGAATATATCTATAGTCGAGAAAAAAATTTCATATTAAATTATAAAAGTACATAAAACTTGAAAAGTTAAATATTTTGTTAAATTTTGTATTACATTTTTTCCAAGATATATATATATATATTGAAACGAATCGATTGGAAGCAATAAAGTGCTCAATGAATGTGTACAAAAGTTTATATAACTTAACAGCTAGTTTAAATCATTAAGCAGGTCTTACATTCACAAATTCACAATTCTTGTTCTACTTACGCTAATCATTCCTTCAAAAAACCGTAGTTTTTTAAACTTCAAGGTGTAGATAATCACAAAAAAAAATAATTAGGCGTCTTTGAGTTATAAATTTTTAAAGAAATTATTATAATATATGTTTTCAATATTTAAATGGAATCTACAAATAGAATGAAGAAGAATTTATATGGAATATCAATTTGCAATTGCGAAGATACACGATTATACCTATCAATTATTTCAAATCAATAATTTCTTTCCTGATAATCTGAAACGTTTTTACGTAATGACGTTAATATAAATTAGCGTCTCTATTTTCAGTTGAAGATAATTTATTTTTCATTTGTTGTAAAATTTATTTCAGACTCGATTTCATTTTTAAAATAACTTTCAATCATTTATTTTTCCGAAAGTTCTAAGTTTAGCAGTGATGTAGTCGCTTATTATTGAGGTCAATTGATTCATAATAATTTTAATTAACAATAAATATAATTTATATAATTAATGCTTCCCCTATGAGAAGTTTAAAGAAAAATTTTCGCGAACTTTCGAATTCAATTTCTTTGCCTGTGGAGAAGAATGAGGAATCGAATTCAATTTGTTTTCTGTGTTCGTGGGGGGCATATAGAGTGTGCCAGATCCAACACTTTGTTGCATTGCTATTTAAGACAAATTTCTTTCACGTAGGATCGATTAATCTCACCACAATTCCATCAGCAGCTTCCAAGGTACAGAAGCATGTGCTGCAATACTATTCTTGCATAAAGGGTCCTCCAATTAAGAAATATCCAAATTTTGTTCAATAGTCTGTTATTGAAGTTTTTTTATTGGAACAAAACGTAACTTGGTCGTAAATTAAAAATATGTTTAATGCAAATAAATCAATACTTTAAAATTGTGTCTAGTTTAAAACACAATCAATATAAAAATTTGTGCATTTAAACCTTCAAAACTTTTCAGTATCTGAATTAATGAGTGTTAAATTATCGCTAATGGTAACTGATATTTACATGGAACGTTTCTTAAGTATCGGTTTCAGACTAAATTACTATTCAGTTAATAATTTAAATCTGTAATTAATTTCGTAATTAAAGTTACAAATGAAAGGCGCCACTCAATTTATATTTCCAACAAAAACTTAATTTTCAACAAAATAGTAGAATTTTTAAGCAAAATTAGATGATTTTTTTTATAGAAGGTTTCATTGATTCAGTAAGCATTTTAGTGAAAAGTCAGAAAGAAAGGGAAATTCTTTTTTAAAAAAAGGTAAAACAGGGAAACAGAAGGAGAATTAAAAGATTTTAAAGCCTTATATGAAGTATACCTTTCATTAAGATAGTGAAATCGATTTTTAAATAATTGTTGTGGTATACATTATTCTGGAATTACTTCAAGTATGACTTTAAACCATAGTAATAAAATATAATTTTTTTTCTTCTTTCATTTTTTCTTGTCGACCATTCTTCTGTTATTGGTTATCATTCAATATTTCTAGGTGTCGAATTGAAAAAGTGAACTTAACGGTCGTAAGCGACTAGGTGGAAAAACTGTCTATCGGACTAAATTGTTTGAAAGTACATAAAAAAAAGCGATCATAAAAGCAGGTAGGAGTCAATCATTAATAAAACGATCACATAAAACTTGGTCGCCCGGAACATGTTGGTCAAGTTCAATGAAACGGAAGATCAAAGTTGACGGTCCCTCATCTGAACATTGAGTGCAAAGAATTCACCCAAAATACCCAAGTTCTTTTATTAGTTTGTTTTGTAAATTACTTGACGTCATTAAGTAATAGAGATAAAGGTGAGGTTTAAATAATGATAAGTCAGTTAAGGTCTTAATAAATAAAATATATCAACGAATCGCCGATAAAAAAATTCCTGAACCTTGTGTTAGAGTAGAATATTAATATAAATTTTTTCTACAGATTTTTTTCTTTTATTTTGAAATAACGAAAGAACAAAGAAATCTGTTAAAGCAATTGGAGAAAAAGATCAAGTTCCCATGAACGTCTGAAAAGTTTTTTCACAGTAAAACGTGAAAAGTTGTAATTATTCATCACATTCCGTTGATTAGACTTAAAAAAATCTTCTTCATTACTAAATTAATTAAAAATAATAAAGGACGGTAGATTCATTTATTCATTAATTCTATCAAGATTGAAGGTTTTTTTTTCGTGATTTTTTTTCTGATTTCGAGGGACTATGAAAAGATTTTATGAAATTTCGAAAAATTTCATGGGATTTAAAAAAATTTTCGACTGGAATATTAAACATTTATCAACTTTAATGTTTTTGATGTCAAACATGCAAAATATCCCCAAAAATATGTTTCAAAACTGAATGTGAAAAGAAAATATGGGTTTCATGTAAACATAAAAAAGCGCTTGTCCAACTAGAAACATGACGGTTTTACTGGGATAATTTGCATCTCGTTGCTTTAAATTGCATTTTCGCCCATTGAATCGTTGCCTCTGAATTTAACTACTTTTTGTTAATCCAACATGTAATATCTGCATCCGAAAAACAACAATTTTATTTATAAATAATTAATTATTTTGTGGCGAAAATATACACATGACATGCTCATTTCACAAAATTTATTATAGAAATTTTATTATTCGTATTTTAAATAAAAAACTATTATGAATTATTTTGAAAATCGGAATTTTCTTTAACTTGAATGGTTTATTATACACTTGAATTTAAACCACATTTTAAAAGTACGGATTAATTATTCAATTACTTGGATTTTCTACAGCGTATGGATAATTAAATATATATGAATAAATATATATGAAATTGGAGATGTAAAATTACTTTCATACGTATAATATTTCTTTATCTTTACGACGACAATATTTTTTGTGAAATTGACACATAATGAACATCACAATTCAAGTTTTGATTCGAATTTATCGTTTTTGATTGCAAATTTTATGTTTATATGCAATATATATGCAACTTGAACAATTTTATTACTGTTTCTCTGACGCCTGCGCTTGTGGCTTGATTTATTAGTTTATCGTGAAAGGTTTGGCGATTGCGTTGGTAAAATTTCAGATATCGGACACATGGTATGTATCCATAGATTCATATGCAGATATAGTACACCCAGCGTTAAATTCCCCTCGAAGCAACGTCGGATGTGCAAAACAAAGTGGTCAGCAAATTTACTCGTTTCGGCATGAACGAATGTATGAACGTGAATTGTTCAAAAATTTTACTGAACACAACTAAATAAAATATTTTTATTGATAATTGAAGAGCTCAGTATATTTTTCATTCATATTTACTTACTTATGCTTCACTTGCGTCAATATTATGGTCCTTTCTTTGATTTTGCGATTGAAATTTCTTTTTTGTTATTTTAAGAGAGAAATTGAATTTATCCGAATTTATTTTCTATTATAAAATACATCACGCGATTTTCGATTATTTACTTTTGTTGTCAGCAAAGTATTCCATGTTCAATATTGAATGTATATCTTTTCATCAAATTCCTCTTATGGGAATTATTGTTTGATCGTATTTTGTTAACAGCATCTTCTCAATTGTTTGCTGAGATTTACATCACATAAATTGACATAAGCTCAATAGTTGATTGGCACATGTCTTTCTAGAAAAGAAAAGAAAAAAGTTTCTTGATTATTGCCCTCACCCTCTACTCTGCAATCTCTTTTTTTAAGCTGGATTGACTGATAAAAGGGACAAACGCGTTTCTATTGTTTGTTTTTTTTTTCGTATACTTTTTTTTACCCAGATTAGGTTTGACAATGAGTCAGGAGTGATAAATCTCCTTTTTCTGCAAAAAATGTCACGTTCATTAATTTTGTGAAGAAAATATTGGTTCATAATCTGCAGTTTTATGAAAAAGTGACCTCCCCCCTATCAAAGAAAAAGTGGTGCAAGTTGTCGATCATATAATGGTACATTTTCTTCATCAGAAAAAAACAGCAAAAGAAATTGCAATCTGAAGTAAAAATGCCTTCTTCTCGATTCTAAGGTTTAAAGTGTTAGACGTCAAGAATTATGTTCCTTATGCAAACTGAAGAAAAACTTTCTTTAATAAGAAAAAAAAAAGACGAAGGAAAAGTTGTCTGGATATGCACATCTGCTGTTTGTGAAAAAGGAACTGGGCGGTATTCCCCTGGACGATGAAGTGGAGTGGAATGGAAAACCGATAACCAACAAACTTCCATCTTAGAAGTCTTCGGTGGCTTTATAACGTTGGAAGCTCGTTGATAGGATTAGGCCTATTGAAGGGGTCAAGATGCCAGGGTAATTTTGAGCGTGGGAAGCTTCTGATCGATGACAGTCTAAATAGAGATACAGGGTATTTATTCCATGTACCTTTATGGTTAAATCTATTTTTAAGCTGTTACACAAAAGAATACGGCCATTACCTTTTGATTCTTTAGAATCAGATGATGCAATGAATTACTTAGGGGAGAACATGATTGAAAAGTTCTGAACGTTCAAATGAACGAATTTTTGTATTGATTGTATTTGTAACTACAAAAAGTTTTTAAATATTGATTAATTTACATTGAAAATAATAAAGAATTAAATAAACTTGTAATCCTGATTGTTATTTTTAGTTGGCACAATATTTCTGGATAAAATATAATTTAAAAAAAATATTTCGTTCATTTGAACGTTCGAAACTTTATTCACGTGGGGAGAACTGTTATCAC
>UCOH01006632.1:62899-98061 GCA_900474275.1 Synergus japonicus
TAATTATTTTGTGGCGAAAATATACACATGACATGCTCATTTCACAAAATTTATTATAGAAATTTTATTATTCGTATTTTAAATAAAAAACTATTATGAATTATTTTGAAAATCGGAATTTTCTTTAACTTGAATGGTTTATTATACACTTGAATTTAAACCACATTTTAAAAGTACGGATTAATTATTCAATTACTTGGATTTTCTACAGCGTATGGATAATTAAATATATATGAATAAATATATATGAAATTGGAGATGTAAAATTACTTTCATACGTATAATATTTCTTTATCTTTACGACGACAATATTTTTTGTGAAATTGACACATAATGAACATCACAATTCAAGTTTTGATTCGAATTTATCGTTTTTGATTGCAAATTTTATGTTTATATGCAATATATATGCAACTTGAACAATTTTATTACTGTTTCTCTGACGCCTGCGCTTGTGGCTTGATTTATTAGTTTATCGTGAAAGGTTTGGCGATTGCGTTGGTAAAATTTCAGATATCGGACACATGGTATGTATCCATAGATTCATATGCAGATATAGTACACCCAGCGTTAAATTCCCCTCGAAGCAACGTCGGATGTGCAAAACAAAGTGGTCAGCAAATTTACTCGTTTCGGCATGAACGAATGTATGAACGTGAATTGTTCAAAAATTTTACTGAACACAACTAAATAAAATATTTTTATTGATAATTGAAGAGCTCAGTATATTTTTCATTCATATTTACTTACTTATGCTTCACTTGCGTCAATATTATGGTCCTTTCTTTGATTTTGCGATTGAAATTTCTTTTTTGTTATTTTAAGAGAGAAATTGAATTTATCCGAATTTATTTTCTATTATAAAATACATCACGCGATTTTCGATTATTTACTTTTGTTGTCAGCAAAGTATTCCATGTTCAATATTGAATGTATATCTTTTCATCAAATTCCTCTTATGGGAATTATTGTTTGATCGTATTTTGTTAACAGCATCTTCTCAATTGTTTGCTGAGATTTACATCACATAAATTGACATAAGCTCAATAGTTGATTGGCACATGTCTTTCTAGAAAAGAAAAGAAAAAAGTTTCTTGATTATTGCCCTCACCCTCTACTCTGCAATCTCTTTTTTTAAGCTGGATTGACTGATAAAAGGGACAAACGCGTTTCTATTGTTTGTTTTTTTTTTCGTATACTTTTTTTTACCCAGATTAGGTTTGACAATGAGTCAGGAGTGATAAATCTCCTTTTTCTGCAAAAAATGTCACGTTCATTAATTTTGTGAAGAAAATATTGGTTCATAATCTGCAGTTTTATGAAAAAGTGACCTCCCCCCTATCAAAGAAAAAGTGGTGCAAGTTGTCGATCATATAATGGTACATTTTCTTCATCAGAAAAAAACAGCAAAAGAAATTGCAATCTGAAGTAAAAATGCCTTCTTCTCGATTCTAAGGTTTAAAGTGTTAGACGTCAAGAATTATGTTCCTTATGCAAACTGAAGAAAAACTTTCTTTAATAAGAAAAAAAAAAGACGAAGGAAAAGTTGTCTGGATATGCACATCTGCTGTTTGTGAAAAAGGAACTGGGCGGTATTCCCCTGGACGATGAAGTGGAGTGGAATGGAAAACCGATAACCAACAAACTTCCATCTTAGAAGTCTTCGGTGGCTTTATAACGTTGGAAGCTCGTTGATAGGATTAGGCCTATTGAAGGGGTCAAGATGCCAGGGTAATTTTGAGCGTGGGAAGCTTCTGATCGATGACAGTCTAAATAGAGATACAGGGTATTTATTCCATGTACCTTTATGGTTAAATCTATTTTTAAGCTGTTACACAAAAGAATACGGCCATTACCTTTTGATTCTTTAGAATCAGATGATGCAATGAATTACTTAGGGGAGAACATGATTGAAAAGTTCTGAACGTTCAAATGAACGAATTTTTGTATTGATTGTATTTGTAACTACAAAAAGTTTTTAAATATTGATTAATTTACATTGAAAATAATAAAGAATTAAATAAACTTGTAATCCTGATTGTTATTTTTAGTTGGCACAATATTTCTGGATAAAATATAATTTAAAAAAAATATTTCGTTCATTTGAACGTTCGAAACTTTATTCACGTGGGGAGAACTGTTATCACAGGTCGCCTCACCTATTCATCTTTTTTCACTTACTTTAGGAATTTGTCATCTTTTCACCTCTTCTTAAATTCAGGAAGTTGAATCATATCAGGAATTGTTGACATTAGAATTATAAGATAATTTCTGTCCATTTCCGGGTTGAAAAACTTTTACGGATAATTAGTTAATAATTTTTTTTTTCCAGCATCGTTTAGATTTTTCTCTATATCTAAGTGATAAATTGTGCGGATGGTGCGCGATTAATTTCACCTCGCGCGTTTATTTATGTAAAGTTACATGAATCTAATTACTTTTCTCCGATTTAATTTGCGCATTGTTATGCCACTGATTCGAGGCTTTTGTTTTCTTATTCAGCGACTAATTCTGGGTTACTAAAACTCGTTAACTCGAGGAAAACGAGCTTAGGTCGATAGTTGTTAGCCTCCTAGCTCGATCCAATAAGTACCTCGTCTCTTTACCGCAATATAACTATAGATTAGTCTTTCGCTGATGCAGTTTTCAGTTTCCTTTTCTCTAAAGTGCTCTGCCTTCTATACATTGATGTCAATCTTCAACCAATAGTAACGGATTTTTTCGGATTTTGTTAAGACCCAAGTTAAGACCTCTATTTTTATGTTTCAACAAAACAATTTTATTTATTCAACAAAACGATTCTGTTGCTTCTATAGCCACCAAGAAATTTGCTCAGGACTACAAAACTTTGGTTTTTTCAACCAAACATTTTTCTCATTTGGGTGGGGACGGTTCAAAGCTTTCACTTAAAAAAACAAATTCAACAGAAAATCCCATTGAGGAGGCTCGCTCTTACGTTCTTACTTTGTATTTAAGAACCCAGCGAAGGGTTATTTAAAGGCTCTAACTCGTAAAGCTCTTGTTTTCTCTGTAGTTTCTTGGGGATTCTGCACTTTTTTTTACTTTTTTTAAATTAAATCCCTGCTCGTCCACTCTTATTTTTCTTCTCTTGCAGATTTTCTTTTCCTTACTCTTACTTACGCTCTCTAAGTCTCTAAAATCCATGGCGGAAAGCTTCTCGAATTGCAAAGAAAATCTTGAAACGATGAAGTACAAGCATGGAAGCAATATTGTTCTGGAGAAATGTTATTGACATTTTGCCAATGAGTTGTCAGCTTCACTGCTCAGAGACCCGTCTGGTGCAAAATCTCGTGGGCATTATATTATTATTATGCAAATGGAACGGAAATGACGAACACATTCCCTTCGAACCCTTTCAGAGGATATAGAACACTATTGGATGTTTAGAAGCAATCTTTTGCGAGGCATAGTATGGTTCAAATGCCATTACTCTCACAGTGTTTACACGTCTGTTGACAAAGGTCGTTAAACTTTGAGATCTTCACGCGTTTAATGCAATTTCCTGTAATACAGACATCACAGTATCTACTGCCATTTAAAAAAGTGGTTTTTTTAAAAATAAAAATAGGTGAGAAGTAGGTGGAAAACAATGCGATTTTTTAAAATTATTTACAGTCTCTTAAAATCGTTTTGAATTTTTCAAAAATCCTTTGAAATTTCTTAAAATCATTTCAAAATCACTTGAAATTTTCTGAAATTTCGTAACAATCGTTCAATTCTTCTGCATTCTTTTAAAATTCCTACAAATTCTTCAAAATCATTAAAATCCTTTAAATCTTTTTAAATCCGTTTAAATCTGTCTACAATTCTGTGAAATCACTTAGAGTACCATGAAGTCCTTTAAATCTCTTTAAATCTCTGATTAAAAATGTCATCAAGTTTTACGATAATATAGTAGACACCCTGCTCATCATGTGGTTTTAAGTTCTGAACGTCCAAATGAACGAATTTTTGTATTGATTGTATTTTAAACTATAAACAGTGTTCAAACATTAATTTGTTTGCATTAACAATAATTTTTTATGGAAGAATTTGGAAGACACTTATAATGTCTATGGTTATTTTTAGTTGAAATACAACATTTCTGGATAAAATAGAATTGGGAAAAAATATTTCGTTCATTTGAACGTTCGAAACTTTTGATACATCTGCTCATTTGCAAAAAATGTTCATACTCATTTTCCTCCCCTAGATAAATTTTATGCTAGCTTCAAGAAATAAAACTCGAACGCCATCGATAACGAAATTCCGACTATCAGTCATCGCCTGAAAATTGAAGTTTTGCAATTTTGATTTCCCTGTCGAATTGTAGAGAGGAAACTCCAGGGGATGAAAAGAATCTCCGTCGGGGATTTCAATAGTAGTTGTCAAACTTGGCACTCGAAGTTCCTCGATCGGGTGCGCCTCAACATGGACCAAGAGAGATTTACGAACTTAACCGAAAATAATATATAGCGTGCTTGCTTCTACAGAGCTGTTCGCGAATCGTCGAAAGGTGACTTTGGAATTAAGAAGTGGGAGGGTCTTAAAAGATAGTGGGTGTAATAGTTGGGATGAGGTGGGGGTTTTAGAAGAGAAGGGAACAGTAATAAATTAGAGCTAAGCTAAATGGATCTCTAAATAATAAATTAGAGATCCACGGCTGAAGTGCTGTGATACCTTGATCCTCGTAAAGAGACTTATCGCTGCCCCTCTCCACCCACCACCCTAATTTTCATACCACGTGCAATATTCTCATCACTCGAAGAGTATTTGCCTCTACTCACATCTACCTCACCGTTTGAATATTAAATTCTAAGATGACTATAGTGGCGTCGCTCTTCAAGTTTCAAGTGTCGAGGTACTTTTCGATTACTACTTTTATGTAAACAAGTATCTATACTTTGTTAAAGAATTCATATTTGAATATTCAAAAGCTGATAGATCCTCAGTTTATATATCTATCCGAATCAATGTACTAAAGTTTAATATTTTTTATATAGAACTTTGAATTTAAAAAGTTTGAAGTTTTATATACTAACGAAGAGCTGAAAAGTGAAAAGTAATTGGAATGGAAAGTCAGATTAAGAAGTTTACTTTCTACTTTATAATAGACTTTGATTTCTTCTTTCCACCTGAAAAGTTGATTAATGCAGATAGAAAATTTAATTTTCACAGTTTTTACTCTAGAGAGGAAAAGTAGAATGAACAAGAAAAACTAATTTTTTATTGACTAGGGAAGGAAATGAGTACTTGAGACAGCTTTACAGAGAAAAATTATTATCTGGTTTGTGTTTTTTGTGAATATTGCAAACTTTAGATTTATATCTAGAGAATTATATTAGTTTTAATTGTACAATAATTAAATTTTATAAAATGGTGTAAATTGCATTAAATTCTATTCATCATTGTGCAAACTGCTCATTTCTATTCTGCGGGACAAACAAAGTAGCACTTTCAAAAATAAACTTTCTTTTCTTCTCCTTCAACCTAATTATCGATCGCATTTCACTTTATCCAGAGCTGAAGCTGGACGATTCGGCCTCTGAAAATTCGCTGATCCCGAAAAGCATTCGCCGGGTCCTGTTCATAGAGAAGAGCGTGGGAGTTCAAAGGATCTCCATCCGAGTATCCGCTCGAGCCATTTCATTTCATCTCCGCTGAAATGCCTTTGCAAGTCAAATATAACGCCGGTTCCTATACTTTAATATCCTCTGGAAAAGGTTTTCCAGTCTCTTTCTATCGCGGTAAATAGATTGTCATGTACTCGATGTCTATATTACTTCCCTTAACGAGCATTCTCTTCTAGAAAGAAAAATTTGTGAGCTTCGATAACAGGTATCCTTTTGAATTACGAGGTATTGCATTTTCATTAGTGATTTTATTTAATAATATAGCAAGCCGTTAGAGATGTTTTGTTTGAATATTAAATGTAATTAGTGTGGATCAACCGGTGAAGATTTAAAATTTATGATATAGGTGTCCCCGCGGGATTGAAAATTTTATTTTTCCTTCGAGGGAGTTGGACAGACTGAAGGTAGAAATCGAATTTTACAAAATTTTAAGAAATGTTTAGTATAAGCTGTAAACAGATAAATTAATTAAAAAATGTTCTTAGCCTTTTCATTTGCGATATATTACCTCGAGCTTCTTATTCCTTTACCAAGAAAATTTCTCCGGTTGGAGATTCTCTCCATATTTTAAAAGACTTGGAGATGATATTACAGGGCAAAGTTAAAACTCGCAAACTTATGCATTAAACGCTTACTAAATTATGATTATTAGTCATAAAGTAGAAGCTCTCTAAATTTATGATCATGATCTTATATCTCACACTTGAAAACTCCATTTTCAGGGTGTAATTTTATATTTTATGACTTATCGAATAAAGCATTAAGGGCATACTCTGCGGAGGTCACGTGACTTCGGTTATGAAATTTTTTTTTCAATCAAACCACGTCCACACGGATTGAGATATCGTGTTGAAAATTTTGGATATTGTATAGAAAACACTAAAGTACGTTTGTATATATCAATTATAAACATATTGATCTATACAAACGTACCTTAGTGCTTTCTATACAATATCCCAAATTTTCAACACGATATCTGAATCCGTGTGGACGTGGTTTGTTTGAAAAAAAATTTTATAACCGAGGTCACGTGACCTCCGCAGAGCATGCCCTTAAGCTGATAGTCTGGTATATATTATTTTACATCTTCACCAATGAATAAATCTTAATGGTAGAACAAACATTTTTGTATCTATTTTGTTACCATGACTAAATTTTTTTTCTCAGAGTATGAGGAGAAAAAGCAGATAAGGAAATTTATATTTATAGTCACCGTATCGATTTACTTATACTTACCCTACTTATTGATTTTGAAAAGAACAGCTCTGAATTTTTTTTATCGAAGGACTAAGTACACAATGGGGGGATTTTTCCCATGCACGACGAACGGACATTACGTTATACTTAAGTTTTCAAAACAGTCTGAACATAAAAAATATATAAATAAATACCCAGAACAATATATCGGTTTATGTATGTAGATTACCAAATATTTTATTGATTGAATCACATTTTTATATATTACCAAATGTTTTTTTAATCAAATTAATCATTTTTCTTATTTTGTTGTTTACTTTTCTTAATTGAATAAATTCTTTCACTTTCCATTCGAAAAGCTATAAATAATGTACTTCATCTAACTAACGTCCTTTATTAAGAAATCCATTTCGAAATAATTAATCTTGATTTGACTCAGTAAAAGGTATTATTTAAAGCTGGGAACTTGTCTTACTAAATCTTATTAAAATAATACTTTTCCTTTTGTTCTGAAAATAATTTTCATTTATCATGTCCATCACTTCCAATTAATTTAATATTCTTTGCTATTGGAAACTTTGTTTTAACTTCAACATTCATTTCCAAAACTTTTTAAACCTCACAAGCATGTTTTAATAAATGAAGAATTATAAATGTGGTTAAGAATATGGTCATAATGTTTAAGGTTTTCAAGTCTCGTGTCAATGATGGTTAGAACAGTTAAGGTGGTTAAAAACGGTGGAAATAATTGAGATCTTGAATAACACAGAGCTCCAGCTGAACGGTTTCATAATTTCTTGATCTTACCACTGCGGCAAATACTCTAAATCGTAATCCGGATTGCGACTACTCATGAATGATTTAAGAACACTTTAAGAGCCCTCTCTGAATATTTCAAGTTTCGCAGCTTGCTTTAGATCGTAATGCATTCGTGGAGCGATATTTTAAATCGATTTAGAAAAATGCTCGACATCCGTCTCAGATGGATTTCTGGAAATCAGATTGGTCTATGATTTTCCGCCATACAGGTTTCAGTCAGATGAGATAAAACGCGTTGCAGGCCAAAATTCGATAAAACCGCAGCCGGCAATTGTCCCAACGTTATTTCGTCCTCCCGAGCAGAAAGGTCCTCGATTCGTTATAAAACCCATCTGCACCCTATCACGCTCCTAGTCTCTGATTCGCGCTTGTTCACCGCGACACGAGGGAAGCAGCAAACGAGAAAAAAGTTTTCAATATGATTGAATCTGAACGATGTTGATGCGAAAAAAAAGTTATATTCCAAATTTCAAAACTCGCGCGACTTTGCCGAATTAAAAATAGACTTACAATAATTTTTTTTAAACGTGGATTTCAAATTAATTAAAAATTTAAATTAAAAAAAAATTGAACTTGATCTGTTTAATTTATTGTTAAATATTGTTTCCTTTTTTGTTTCAGGTAAGTTCAATTGCTGAAACATTTTCCATTCTGTGGTAATTAAGAGCGAAATATCGAAAATGGAAGATAGTCCCCGGCTTCAATTTTCATCTCCTTATTGGAAAAGGTAATTCTCTAAAAAGTACATCAAAATATTCAACTTGTTAGCAAAAAGAACCTGAAACTTTAAAATACTTGGTCGCACTCTATCCTTTTCCAATTAGTGGTGTGGTGTGACCATTTATTTTGTCAGAGAGGATAGGATTCTTTGTAAGAAAGAAAAATCTAAATAAGTTATCTTGTCACACCCTGTATATATTTCTAATCAAGCATTGGGGTGTGACCTTTTTTATGTCGCATTTAGTCGGAAAATCGAATCTGTATCTTGATAATATTTGGTCACACATCATAAATATATCGTTTTCTAATCACGAACGGGGGTGTGACCCTAATAGCTGTAAAATTGGAAAACATGTGGTGACACCCCAATTTTAATTGGAAAATAATAACGGGATGTGAACAAATATTTTAAAGTTTCAGATTCACTTCTCCGAGAAAAAATAATGCTGCGCGAAATAAGGTCACACACCCACCCCTAACTCTTGGGTTTAGGGGTTAGGGAGGGGGTGTGACCACATATTGAAACTGGAATTTTAGTCGGAAAATAGAATAACTGTAACAGGGTACAAAGAATAATTGTAATAGGGTATAGAGAAATATTTTTAAGTCTCAGATTCACTTCTCTGAGAAAAAATACTACTTTACGAAATAAGGTCACACCCCCTCCTCTAATTGGAAAGGTGTAGGAGATGTGACAAAATTATAAATGAGGTTTATGTAGTACTACGATAAAGCACGCCTCTCGAATGGGAGAGTTGCAGAAATAGCGGAAATCTTTGCAAAATGTATGTATAACAACTTCATATGAGAGACTTAGAAGGGTAATTAAGGCACTAATGAGGTTGTTGAAATTGTGTGTCGATGAACGATTGAGTTGAATTTGAAATGCGAATACTGAGGACTCTTGATGCCTCTATGCATCTAGTGTACCAAGTACTATAGAATATAGGGAACTATTTTCCTCTTTAGTCCAGTCCTCCCACCCTCACAACTTTGCCCACCCTTTGCGACTTGGTAAGCGCTATATTATTTTCTGACCTACATTCATTCACTAAGGTTGTTTATCTGGTCCTAAATTCTTATAACAAAAAAAAAACTGTTTTTATTATAATAAATTATTACTATATAATATTTTTAATTGTTTTTTTTATTTGTAAATATTTAGGATTAGATATTATTTTTTTGAAGAAGTAAAAATTGGCAGGGGTTATTTAAATTTGCTCATATGGTTATAATATTTTTGAAAACCTAGTTTATTAATTATAATTCAGTGTCTGAAAAATGGTATGAAAATTATTTGTAAAAAATTCTTCAGTTTTCCGACTGTTTTTCTTCCATTAAAATGAGCCGACGGACATTTCGTAAAGCGAATTAAAGCTTCCACCCACAAACGGAAGTGAGTTTTGAAAAGTTTATAATAAAAGTTGGCATGCTTGACTGACCTCAAAGATTCATCCGAAAATTCTTCTGAGTGAGATTGGATTGCAAACTTGATGCAAGCTTCAGTCTCAAGATTTATTCTACATCTGGAGAGATGTTCTAGGAATATCTCTCTCCGCACAAAATGGTTGTCATTTTCCTTCGATATTATTACCTTCTATTCTTAACGTGGAATCTACTATAGTCTTTACCTTTTAGTATATATTCCTCGGTACGGAAGTTCATTTCCAGTTCAAGAATATTATGCTTCGACGAACACATACATATTCTGCTGTAATTTCGAACATAATAAAGGTTCTCAATTATTTCAACCTCTACATTTAATTTGTTTTAATTATTAATTTATAATAAACAAATTAAACAAAATAGTCAATCAACCCTCAATTTTGGAAAATAATTGTTGAAAGAAACAAACCAGAATTTTGAGCTGCTTTTGGACTCTTGAAATATCCAAAAATTAATTTTGAAAGAACAACTCTTATTATTGAAATGCAAGCAAGAATTTTTAAAAATACTTTCTAGAAAAAAAAGTTACTCCAGAATTTTTTACCATTTTCGTTATCTTAAAATACTCAAAGATCAATATTGAAAAATACTTTTTATTCAATTTTGTCACTTTATTTGTTATATATTGTTGCTCTGTGAAAAAAATTATAAATAAATCATAATTCTCTTCAAAATTTAATGCTGAGCATTTCTAAAAAAGAAATACGACCTGTAGGCGATTATGAACAGCAAATTCCTATTTCAGACCACTCTACAGCGCATAGTCAGTTCCGGTTGAAAGTTGTTGAGGGTCACAACCCTCAATATAAAGTTTGCACGCGTAGTGACCGCGAATCCTCCTATGGTTTTCCTCCACTGCATGAGGAGGGCGCTTATTGAAGCTTCCCTTTTTTTCTCTGGTTTTTTCTATAGTTTTTTTTTTCAAGTTTTGCCCTGAGGGACGAGAGCGTAAAATATGCTTGAGGAGCAAACACGAACCAGACGCTGCGGGGTTGAGCCAGGTTGCGGCCCTTCAAAAGTCATTATAAAGCCGCGCATGAATTCCTATTCGAAAGTTTCGAAACGACCGTTGGGGGCGGCTTTTTCATTCCGGTAATCCCCGAGTCACTGGCTCCATTCTTCCGTATATTTGCCGATGGAAGAAGAAATCGCCCCAGACCCAGAGCCAAACACATCAAACGGATTTTCTAGCAATCGAACTTAAGTAATATCTATTGGAAGTCGATGTCTTTTATGGGTCAGAGTTTAATAACGAAGCCGATCTTATAGAAATATTGGAATATCAGCACAAGTGAGGATCATACTCTATGAATTGAGAGTAGTTTAAAAGTAGTACTTTTAAAGACAAGGTATTATTACCCACTTTGGAAGACCATGTACTAAAGTTTTTAACGTTTACGTCAATGAAAAGTTTTTTTTTTTACATTCTTATCAGAGAGAATGTATTAGATTTGTGTAAAATTTGACCCCCCAGTTTTCATCAAATGTCCATGTTTTGGGACCCCCTGAACCCGAAAAACATGTTTTTACGAATGTGTTGTCTGTAAGATTTTAGTTTGTTAGCACGATAACTTTCGAAAGAATTGACCGATTGGATTGTCCTTTGGTATACTCTTTTACTGTCCCAAAATGAAGGTCAAGTTCGTTGGCCAGTCATTTTGGATAAAAATTTAAAAAACTGGAGCATTTTGAAAATTTTTGAAAGCACTTTTTTTTTAATTTAAAAATTCTAATGACGGATGTTCGTAGTACTCAAAAAGACGAACAATTTTTCTTAATGACTTTTTTGGATAAAAAAAAAATTGAAAGACTTATAATATTTTGAAAATCCAAAAAAATGAAATAAAACTTGAATTAGAAGCCAAACAACGCACGATATGAAAAAAAGTCTAAAGATGAAAAATTTTTCTTTTTGAACACTCTACAGGATAAGTATAACTTTTTGAATTTCCTTAAAAAATCGAAAATTCAAATTTTGAGCCAAATAACGCGAGATACAGAGAAAATGATAAGAAACATAATTATTGTCCTTAAAAAGATCTACAAGTTCCCCTTGAACCATTTTTCAACAGGATGAGTAGTTTTCGTTTTAATCATGAAAAATATTGTTAAATAAAGCCGAGCGCGAAGCGCGAGGTTTAAATGAAATATCGAGCGCGAAGCGCGAGTGCCCTGATGAGAATGTGCTTCTTAAGGTCGATAGAACCTTAAGTAAATTAGTTTTCATTCGCATTCCATTTCATTTTATAGTAATTTGAATTTAAAAAACAGATGCCAGCGCGCAAGCGTCCTGAAGGGCGCAAGCGCGACGTGTGTATGAGCGGGCAGATTTTTTTTTTGTAAAAAGGACGAGATCTAAAATCTGCCTGCGCTAAATGGTTCCATTTGGTGTCAAAAGAAAGACAAAATAATTTCAATCTCCTACCACATAAGATTCACCCTTAGAATCAACCCCTTAGCACAAAAGAAATCATTAAAAATCCCCAAACTTCCAGATTTGTTTCTCAATCGTAGAATTAAAAAGTTAAACGTATCAATGTTTACCTTCTTGTTTGTAAATCAACCTTCTTGAAATTGTAAAGTTATCAACTTCTGTTGCAACTTCTTGGTCTGAATAAAAATTATATATGTGGGTCATTCCAAATAAAAGGTAACTTTTGTCTACTTACGAATGTTGAGATGGCAATGTTCGATTTTGGGTTCGAAACTAATTTTTTTCTATTGTCTGAGTTGTCAAATGTACGAAAATCATAGTAGTTACGCAGTTTGAGGCAGTTATTTTCAAGAATGAACCGTTTTGTGGCAGAAACTAACAAACTCTAAAAATTTTCTGCCTCGGCATAAAAATACCTTATTTTATTAAAAACATTGTAAATTTTGTCATTTTTTATTATCAGATATCAAATAAGTATTAATATATGTGCAAAATCAAGTTTTATTTACTAATGGCTAATTACATATCTCTCACTTGTTTAATGAGAAAACGTGTAAACAGGATCTCGATGGATGTGGTGACAGTAGTGGACATTTCGCAAAAATGCATAATTTGTTTATAAATATAAAAGTTTTTTATTCTTAATACAATATTATAGTTCGTAATAAGTTTAAAATTATAATTTTTTATTTTTATAAAATATTTAAATTATTTTAATAACTTTTCGATTTTCCTGAGGAACTTGCCGATTCACTTCTAACTTTCTTTTCAGAGCATTTAACTTTTCATTTTGGTTAGTGTGTAAACAAATTAAGATTCAAATTCAATCTAACTGCACGTAGAATACGATGAAAGAGTATAAATGTATTTTCGGGCACAGTAGTGGACATTTTGCACTTGCTTGCTTCTCCTTACGAAAAGCATAGGTTTAAAACATCGTGGCTAGTCGCATTCCTAAGTGAATTGAAAACAATAAATAATCGTACGTTTATGACATAATAAACAAAATTGCTTACAATTTTCCAAGCGGGACAGTAGTGAACACCCGTTGCACAATAGTTCTTCGAATTTTTGTATGTACATTCGTAAAAACATGTTTTTCGGGTTCAGGGGGTCCCAAAACGTGTACATTTGATGAAAACTGGGGGGATCAAATTTTATACAAATCTAATACAGGGGGACATGAAAGTAACCTTTTATTTGGAATGACCCATGTATAAAAATTCAGATTTCAAGGTCTGGAAGTTTTTGGAATTTTTAATGATTTTTTTTTCTGTTTACGGGTTGATTTTGAGGTTGAACTTTATGTAGTAGGGGTTTGAAATTCTTTTGTCTTTCTTTTGATATCGGATGGAACTATTTAGCGCAATTATATTTTAGGTGTTGTACTTTTTCACAATAAATAATTTTTCGTTGACGTAGATGTTTTAACGATTTGAAGTTAAATTTTAATCCGTGCTTTATTGTTTGATTTATGTGTTTATTTTTGCAATGATAGCGATTATAAAAGAAGACAAAAAGCCAATAGAGATCAGATTAGTAGTATTATATATAAAGCAGAGAAAGTGCATATAATTATCAGTGTCTTCATATAAATATTAAATTAGTCTAGAAAAAATTATGGTTGCTGTTTCAGCACAACTTCTTATATTCATGGTTTTTATGAATTATATGAGTAAGTTTTAATTTGTTGCCTTTTATATTTATTTCTGTTTAATTCTAAACGTATAGAATTTTCTTAATTTCATTTAATTTTTCAACAGTAACAATTCTCGATATAGCACATTATTTTTTGTTATGTTGTTCAAAATTTCGAATATTTCTTCTTTATTTGAAAACCTAAAATTAGAAAAAGTACGTAAAGTTTAAATTAAAAGCTTTAATTGTAATTAAATTTTCAAGTATATATTTAATCTTGCTGACATTAAGTTAGTAAAAGCTTCTTCATAGTAAATAAACACTTGATTCATTTTTTTCTTTCAGAATTAAGTTTTCAGAATGATCTTCAACCATATACTTCTCCTCGAAGTCCTCCAGAAAATTCTCCAAATCATCCTTCACCCCATACTCCATACCATCATTCACACCATACTCCCCTTCATCATTCACATCGTGTTCCATCACGTGTTAGTCATGATACTCTAATAATGCCAAATGATGCTTCGATTAGAATATATAATCACGAGGGCAATTTTCCACCCCGTATGTATTCCATTTAGTTAAAATTTCTTTATAATCGCTTGAAGTTATTAAAAGTTTCTCAAAATCTTACAAAAAACTTAATTATCTCATATTTACTTACAGCATTAAGAACACTAAGTGTACAACATCCATTCGAAACGAATACTTTTGTTCCTCATCCCGAAGAAAATGTTTTAATAAGATTGCCAAATGGGGCTACGTATAGATCCATAAACGGAGAGAAAAATCTCCGAATAATATATAATAGAAACAACGGTATAGTAACAGTAATCTACAACAATGGCTTTACTCAAAGAATAAACTCTTCAGGACATGTTTTATAGTAAGAACTTCTTAACACACCGCCGGCTTCTTAAATATTCTTTACCGATTTCAAAATAATCTTACCAATTCTAAAAATGCTTTCTACTCGTATTATCTATTGCAAGAAAGTAAATAAAACAGCCTAATTTTTTATTAGGGAATACTTGTTAAAGGCTCGAAATATTTTTATGATTAATTCATATGTTACAATAAAGAAATTTTCGTCTGATGTAAAATAAAATCTTATTTTTAATTTTAATTTGCCCCGCCCCCTTGCGCACGGTTCTGCAATATAGGAATATTCCTACATTATTTTGAACAATTTTAATTGTTCTGACGATATCTTAATGTACATAACTAGCA
This sequence comes from Synergus japonicus, assembly GCA_900474275.1. Taxonomy (NCBI): domain Eukaryota; kingdom Metazoa; phylum Arthropoda; class Insecta; order Hymenoptera; family Cynipidae; genus Synergus; species Synergus japonicus. The sequence goes on from UCOH01006632.1 coordinate 78,017, forward strand.
CAGAGATATTGCAATTTTATGTCTTTGTAAGACACTGTAAACAAAAACTTTTCAAATGTTATAATTTCATATAAATATTAATCTGTGTACAGAGCAAACAATGTCAGAACTTTTATTGGTTTTTGGATGGTTAAAAAAGGAATTATTGAGGGTCTTACAAGTGGTAAAGAATAGTTATAAATTATAGTCAATCGTCAATCATCATAACATAGAGATCACAATTCACGGATGATAAAATTATTAAAATTGAAAGAGAGTCGGTGGACCTTTCTACTGGCTGCAGTAATTACTATGTCTTATGTCAGGATTCCAATGTCGCTGGAATTTCGCGGAAGTGATGTTTCCCAGCGGATATAGAAGACGACGAGGATTGGTCCTTACGAAAGCGCTGAGAGATGGAGAGTAGCTTTTATGCTCCAAGTTTTACGATTCGACCCCAGGAATTTATCAGCCTATTGAAGATGCTTCTATGGGCAATAAACTGGAAACAATTTCGTGCCTGGCATATCCACATTTTACGCCTGCAGGATATTCCTGGTTCAAAATCGTTAATCACCAGCATGTCACTAGTCCTCTCTTATTACATCTTAAACGCTTTCAAAACAAAAATTTTTTAAAGTATAGGTATTTTTAAATTTAATTTAGAGATTGGCTATATCTACGATTAAAAAAAATTTTTTTTGCAGTAATAACCATTCTTAACCACTTTTAATATCCTTAACCACTTGTACCAGCATTAGCCATTATAAATTTCCTTAATCATCATATCAGACTTAACCATTATAACCACTTTTATCATTCTTATCCATTATAACCATCTTAATCGTTATAACAATAATTATTGATTATCGTAGTCGCTTTCAACCATATTATTATAACAACTTTTACCATCTTTAACCTTTCTAAAATTCTTTAATCATCATAAATTTAATGATTAGTCTTAACCATCATAATAATTTTTACCACCCTTAACTATCCTTAACCACTTTTGCCAGCCTTAAAAATTCTAACTGTACTTACCCACCTTAACCTTAATCACTATTATAATAACCTTCATCATTGGAACCATCCTTAACCACTTAAACCAACCTTAATCATCATATTTAATGTATTTTATGCATTTGCAGAGAAAAGATTGTTTAACTTGTAGTTTTCATAAACATTGCGATAAATTGTATAATACTTAAAATATTAAAATAACCATTAATGGTGGCCACAACTTTTTGGCCTACTCTAGTCAATAATTCCGAAATTGGTTTGATGCAGTTCTCCGTACTTAGATTCCGAAACTTACATTTAAGAGGCATTACCTTAAAAGCGGTGGTTTGACAATTCCTTCCGCTTGCAAGATTAGTTCTTCACTAGGAAGTTGAACGCTTATCATTGAACCAGTTTTAAAGAAAAATATTTGTTTTGATTCGAGTGGTTTTGCCAGAAACGGTTCAACCACTTAGTTAAGAAATTTATTTTATGTATTTTAGAATTCAAATTATTTGCACGTGAGAATTAAGAAGATGATTAAACACTGAATTTATGAACTAGAATTAAATTAGATGATAGGAAAACGGTCAATAAGAACACATCACTTTAGGGAAAAAGCCTACGAGAGGCATAAAAAACCCTTTTATTGAAAATAAATACTTGATTGATTTTTCTCGCGGAATAATCCACATCACATTAATTATTCACACTTTCTCGCGTGACAATCCACGAAGATGAATTCTATGTAGAATTCATCACAGAGACTTGTCACACTTTACTAAATTGAATGATCTTATTTTAAATGATGAAAACAAAGAGTTAAGAATGAAAATTGAACAAAAAGAAAACTCTTAAGGATTTCCGATCGAACAGAGAGAACGGAGCATTTCTTTATCCTTATCTACTATTCAAAGAGTTTGAATTCGCGCGTAGATTCGATATTATAAAGCCCGATTCACAACTAAGCATTGTGACGACGGAATATTATTCTAGAATTTAAAAAAAATTCCGCATTTAAATTTCTAAAAAAAGTCGGTATACTTTCATTACTATTAAATATTTCTAGTAAATGTGACTTCATAGTTTGTATGTTATAATTTTTAAAATAATTGACCGATTGGATTGAGCTTTGGTACACTTTTTTAGTGTTGAAAAATAAAGATCAAGTTCTTTAGCAAGCCACCTTAGGCAAAAATTGACAGAGTTCATATAATTGAGAGTTGTTTATAATTTTTAAAAATTGATTTCTCAACTATAACTTTTCAAATTATCATCAAAATTGATATTATAATTTATCCAATTGTTTACTTGATACTTTCTTTAATTTTTTTCTTTTAATTATTAATGCATCCACCACGAGAAAGCAAGTCCTGTATTACTTTTCCGATCTCTACCTTACCGACACTTTTTTCCACTGCAACGTTACTTCTAAATTTATTGTGATATCAAATTGAAAATTTCTATAATTAAAACTAAAGCATTGAGGTACGTTTATATGGTCCCAAATATTTAAATTTTATAAAAAAAGAAATTTTGACATGCAGACAAAGGAAAACCGCCGAGGTAGAATTCACAGCTATTTTTTTACTGCCAATGTTTTCATAATTTTTCCTTTTTTACTTTGAAATTCATAGAATGTGAATCAGGCGAGCGGGTTTCATTGCGAGGTAAAATCGTTTCCTCGATAAAGTTCAACGTCCCATTAAACGGAAGGGAGGTCGGGCAAGAAGGTCCTCATTCCATTCTTGTCGGGTCCATCGAGTTCGACGCTTATCTGGGCTCGTTGAAGAATATCGATCTCTGGGGTATGTGGTCAGGTAGAGATCGACGGGGGCCACGAATCGAGGGCGAGAAATTGCCATAAATCGCCATAAATCGCACCATGTTCGTGCCAGCATGAGGAGAACATTTTCTTCCGAAATTTACCGTGAAAGATTTACCCCCGACGCAGGCTATTTTTCTTCCGCTTATTACGTTTATAATATATGATAAGACGTGACTTTTTATCTTGTTTATTTAGTTTAATTTCTGAGAAAAATTTCTAATTATTTTCTGACGAAAATTAAAATTTTGCTTGAGCATATTTATTATGTTACGAATATTTGTACTCTTTTAGTAATACTCTTTAGTAATACTCTTTAGTAATACTTTTTAGTAATTAAAAAACATATTTTTAAAATAAATTGTAATATTGCAGTCGAGCTAATTGCGCATAGACCCAGAAAACAATTTCTTTGAATTGAAAAAAGTTTTTTTGATTTCAAGAAATTTTATTTAATTAAAAAAAAAAGTATCTTGATATTAAAGTTTCTAGTATCATTGTATGATGATTTGAAGCGGAAAAAAATCTGGGTATTTCCTGGGGAAAATTTAGTCGATATTTATTCTTTAGAAATGTTAAGCAATTTACAGAATTTAAAATAATTTTAATGTATTTTATGAAAATTAAGGAGTTTCTTAAGATTTCTTGGTATTTTAAGGAGTTTGATGAGATTGTACGAGTTGTTGCTAGTTTCATATATTTTTTAATAAAACCAAAATACCTTATATATTTCTGAGACAGTTCTGACGTAACAAATGTAAAGATTACTTCGGTGGTGGCTAAAGTAAACCCAGAAGTCATCTGTTCTTTGTTTTCAGTTCGTTCGTAATATTAGGAGTTCAGAGTTGAAATAGGAACGAAAATTCTCACTTGAAGATGAGTATTTGCCGAAGAAACTTCTCCTCTCTAGACTGTTTCAATACAAGTTTGTCAAAAAACCAAGGTTCCTGTCTTTGACGAAATGAGAAGGTTGCGGGGAGGTGTTAGTGGTGAAGAGGCCAAAGGCTGTCTTTAATCGGATCAAGTTCTTAGAGGATTTGAACCGAAAGAGACATTTTGATATCCCTTTAACGGCTTAAACGTCAGCTACTATAATCATTATCTGGTCTTGAAATGAAGAGCGCTCCAGCAGAAATTTTAAAATAAATTCTAGATCCGAGAATATTATTACGTAGAGAATCTAAAAATCGATTTTTAAAATCGAACCCTTCTTTTTTAAATCTCAATTGAAATTTAGGATGTAAAATATGTTAGAATCGAAACGTTGCCTAAGGGAAATTCGTCTACCGGCTGTTGATGTAATTCCGGGCAACTGAAGCGTAAAATTAAAAGTCGCTATCAGTACCGATTTCCTCGAAGTATTTTTTTTTAATAAAAAAAAATAAAATTTAAAAAACGGAGACCCTGTGCCGATAAATTCTGATGGATATTTGAATTTGGAAGGAGAGGCAGAAAAAAAATCAACTGGACGAGTTTTTTTTTAATTGGATTAAATCAACATGTACATATCATTGAAATTTGGACTCATTCCAATCTACAGAGTTGGAATCTTTCCCTTTTGAAAGTTTTGATAATTGAACAATTTCCGTATCATAAAGTTTCTCAACGGGAGAAAATCATTGAGAACCACTGCTGTCTGAAAACCTTCGAGCTGGAAAACCCGGAAATTCCGCTGCTTCTCCTTCAAATCTTCAGAGGAGCCGAGACGGAAATGAATAAAATAGCAGAAACGGTCAACTCGTAAAAAAATTTTTGCAAATATGGACCGACGTTTCAGAAATAGAAATGATAACACTAATAATTTATAATTTTGTCCTAAAAAAATTAATTCACTTGGATAATTGTAACAATTTTCTACTTGATTATAACTATCAGTATTGTATATTAAAAAATATAAACAATACAAACAATATCCAGAGAAAAAACGTTTTCAATATTGGCTTTAATCTTTTATTTCAGTAGAATTTTTGCCTGGAAGCAATTGAGTTAATTAAATTTTCAGAGAGTTAGTTAATTACCACCGGGTTATAATTCCCTTCTCGGCGAAGAATTTCCCTCGATATATATATATACATATAGATCTAAAATGCATTTAACCCAAGGTAACATTTCGGTTTCATGAACTGATTCATTCACAGAACAGTGAAATGTGCAATGAATACCACATTGGTCTTGAATTCTAACAAGGTTGAAACTCAACAAAGAAAATTTCATAAATTCATACCTATGTAAATTTTTTTCTTTAATAAAGGTGAATTCCAAAATAGCTAAAGTAGAAAAATACCTGAGCGAATTACAGAGTTTATATTGTTTCAATTTGAATTAGTAAGGATTTGAATAATTGAATTAGTAGTTTTATATTTGCCGGAGAGAATTTAAAGGATTTCAAGTTTTAAGTAATTTAAGAAATATCAAGAGATTTTGAATGATTTTCACAGGATTTTAAGAGATTTCCAGTGATTTTAAGGAATTTCAAGAGATTTTTAAAGAAATCAAATAAGTTTCAACATTTTGACACTATTTCAAGAATTTTTTCAGGGATTTGAAAGGATTTAAAATTCCAAAGGATTTTAAGATATTGTGTTAAAGATTTTAATATACTCCAAATGATTGCAAGATATTTTATGTGATTTTAATGAATTTTATATACCATAAAATCTCAATGACGTTTTATGAAATACCATTGAATCTTATTAAATCTCTAAATTCTCTAAAATTCTCCCAATCTCTAAATTTCCATCAAATCTCAATAACTTTCATAGAATCCCTTGAAAGTTTAAAAAATTACTCAAAATCCTATAAAATATTGCTAAATCCTTAAAAATAATGTAAAGTTTCTTGAATAAATTCTGTAAAATCTCTCTTTAAATTTCTCAATATTATTTAAAATGCCATGAAATCTTATTACCTGCTTCGAAATTGAAAAAAAAAAATTATTTTTATATTTTATTTCTTTACATATTTATTTAAATATTGCTACTGGGTTATAATCTAAGGTTTAAATACTTTAATTTAAAAATCTGTTTTTCTCAGCGTTTTTCTCAACGTTTTTAATTAGAACCTTATAATTTTAATTATGAAAGTTCAACCATTGCATGTCTTTGTCTTCGTTTCTTTTTTCATCTTCATTGAAACTTCAATGTCTATTCTTGTTAAATCTGACATTTTCTGCCTCTTGGTGTGACTATACCTCAACTTAGCCGCAGGCTTTCATGATTTTGGGTCACCAATGCCATTATTCCAAGAAAGATATAATTTTCTTTTACCCCAAAAGCCTTAACAAATTTCAAACATAAGATTGTGATATGAAACTAAATTTCTCTTTTGCTTATGTGTTTCTTCCGTAGAATTAAAAAAAGGAAAAATGATAATTAGGAAAAATAGAAATTGGGGGAATGATAATCTTAACGAAAAAATCGGGTTGAAGGATAGTTTGAAAAAAAAGGAAACATTTAGGAAAAATTTGTATCTATTGTATTCTTATTACCACTGGAAATTTTTTCAAATTTATGATACCTTTCGGTTGTATCCTTTGAAATTTTTTGAAATTATTCAAAAATATTCAAATATTATCATATACCTAGTATTTCAATGGAATAAGGAAAACTTCATTTTTTACTGCACATATAGATGCATAAAACATATTTATATTCCTTCATTCCAATAAATTTTGTAACAAAATAATAAAATCACTATAGAAATGTAGAACAGTGCACTTCACGTTTTTATAGCGTTTTTTTTTGCTTACAATTTATAAATCTTCGCTGCTTCATATATAGCGAGTATTTCTTGTGATCCACTCATTGTATTCCCGTCGTTGCACGTCTATGAACACTTCCGGGTTTAAATAATTTGGAATTTCTGGTTTAAGAACGTGAACCCCAGCCAGCTTATTATTAACAACTAAAGGAGCACCGAGATCATTGCGTGCACAGCATTGGCGTTCATGATAAGTGCAAATATGTTTATTCGTAATTGAAAAATGTTGTCGGTAGAGATTTTGACACTGTCTATGGTCCATTATTGGTACATGGATTTGACGTAGTCTACGTGGGAATCCCGAGGTAGGTCTAAAATAAATAAAATAGCATATATATGTAAAACAACATTACAACTCCATCATTTGAAACATACAACAATTTCATGTATTGGGAAGAAAGTTTCCAGTTTTGGAAATTAAACTCAACTACACGTATTGGAAGTTTACATAAATTTTTAACTGTTAGATATAATTGTATTTCATATTTGTTTCCTCATATAGAGAAAGCTTTGTAGTGATGACAAAATCCAGTTTCCGAAATAAGATTTTTTTGAACATATTTCGAGAGGAATATATTTAATATGCCCTTAAAAATTGTCCGGCTATTTGTATTTATGTGCGCATGTGTGTATGTATGTATGCATGTATGTATGTATGTATGTATGTATTTATGTATGTATGTCACGTACTGCAATACCTGGAAAACGCGTATAGATAAATTGATGAAATTTTGCATAGTTATTCCACTATATACCAAGTTGCATTTCTTACATGGGTTTAACAAAATATTTAATTTTACAAGTTTTATGCACTTTTATAATTTTAGTAAAATTGATTTTTCCACTATAATTTCTCAAATAATCATCAAAATTTAAGGCTGATGTAAGGAAAATAAACCTTATTTTTGTGTTGATACGATTTAATGCTTCCTCTATGAAGAAGCAAATCATATTTACTTCCAGGAAGCAAAGTGCTCATTGAATGTGCTGAAAAGTTGATACAACTTCACAGCTAGTTTAATATTTATTATTGACAACTTACAATAATGGGTAGCTGGTCCCCCAGCCACTCACAGTGGCCTGAGTACCTGTCGGTAAAGGTCCCGTATACAACTGTATGCTTCCTGTTTTTGGACCAAAAATGAAATGAGGTTCGACAGTTATTAAGGCAATTTTGTCAAAATATTCTTGCGGTGGATAGCCGGAATATTCTAATTTTGATGATATAGAGCGAGTTGAACCATGATGAGCATATGCTGTACCAGAGACAACTTGGTACTTGAATTCTTGGAGAATAATACACTTCGCAGCAGTGATTACTGTATAATGCGACAGTATAGTACCTACGCAAATTGTTTTACCTTCTTCTTTAATAAGTGCAATGTAGTTAACTTGCTCAATTGGCAGTTGAACAGCCTGTACATGCTGGTCGAGATTAATTACACGTTTTTCGCGTACAAGAAGATCTGGTGACTCCCCTGCAAGTTATATGTAGTTTAAATTCTGAACGTTCAAATGAGCGAATTTTTGTATTAATTGTAACTAGAAACAGTGTTAAAACATTGATTCCTTAAAATTCTTTAAATTTTTTAATGTTTTTTTAAATATATTGAAATCACTTGAAATCCCCCCATACTAATTCAAATATTTTAAAGTAGAATTTAAATAACTAATATTAAATAATATTATTTAAAATCACTAAAAATGACTTGAAATCCTATGAAACCTCTTCAAATTCTACCAAATTTTTTAAAATTCATTAAAAATCTCTTAAAATTCTTTAAACCACTAGGAATCTCTTGATATCCTGTGAAATTTCTTGAAACTCTTTAAATTATTTAGCATTCTTTTAAAATCCGTCCAAATTCTTCAAACTCATTAAAAATCACTTAATGTTTCCTAACATCACTTAAAATCTCTTGAAATTGTTTATATTCTCTTCGAACTTTCTTCAGATTCTTTAAAATCCTACAAATTTTTTTAAATCGGTTAAACTTACTTGCAATTCTTGAAAGTTATTCAAATGTATTAAACTTTTATTAAATCTCTTGAAATGAATATACTTTAAATCAATAGAAGCAGTTTTTAAAAAAAATTTCGAAAAAAAAATTTACTTTGAAAAGTGCCTGTATTTAGAGAATTATTCAATTCTACGTACGTTTATCATCGTCTGGTGACGCGGCGAGAATTCCTTGGCTTAAAGTGCCGCAAAGAATTAACAGAAGCAAATATATTTTTTCTGCCATTCTTTGTACAAAATAACACTGTTCAGATATTAAAATTCACCTTTTTTGCAATTGCGACGTTAAAAACGACACCAATGCTAAATTTAGAGTATTGTTCGTGTTTTATAATAGAATTTTATTTGCTCAATGATACAGATTGTGAAATTCTAAAACGATGGTGGGATAAATGAGCCAATAACCATAATACAATGTAGTTTAGTTGGTAGTAAAAAATTCTTTTAATCATCTTTTACATCATGGAAAAATTTTATTACTCAATAAAATCCGAAAATAAAATATTTAGAAGGTCATTGCAATTTTTTTTCAAAATTGTCTTATTTCGAAGTTGAGGGTGAAATTAGGCAGTCCTGAGGCGATTTGGGGATGAAAATTGTTTTGCTATCACACATTATTGTTTTCTCGTAATATTTGGAAATAAATCTGAGAACAGAGTATTTAGAAGGTATTTTGAATATTTGTTTTGATTTTTTTATAGGTCCGGGGGTTGCACATTCGAGTAACAAATTCAACTTCTGAGCACTCATTGTATTGTTTTATAGCCATTTAAGCAAAGGAAAGCGATTTATAATGAATAAAAAAAAAATTTATTTTCGTTTATAAACGTTGCAAACGGTGATTACATTATTTTTTCTTGTCTTCAATTGTAATGTGGGCAATTGTTCTGGCTGTCCGATGAAACTTTGGAACAAGTTAATTTTTAATTCTAGAAACTCTGGTATTAATAGAGACTTACCCTGAGGGGGAATAAATAACCAGTAAGAAAACAACTCTCAAAGTAATAAAACTTCAATCTGTTTTCCAAGTAATTCGATATTTATGAGAGTCTTGAAAATATAATGTAGTTTGTTTCACAAGATTAAGTGGCTATTCACATCTTCGCGATTTTGTCTCTCTAACGTATATCCTCTTTCATTTTACAGAAGCTTAAACTGAAAATTGAATTTGGCTGAAAGTGCATTTTATATATTTGTGATTACTTTATTGAAATGCGCAGAAATATGTCTGCATCAGGGAACACATTTTCTCGTAATGTTCCAAGCGGTTTTCGAGTGAAATGTAACAATGGTCAGTGGAAACTAGCTGTGAATTCGATCTCGGGTTTACATTTAACTATATTTCTATTTTTTTGTGCTCATTTTTGAGCACTTTGCTTCCTCATTATGATAATGTTGCAAATAAATTTGCTTCCTCTATGAGGAAACTCTGTATTAACGATTGCGAGTATTAACGATTTTCAAAATTAAAAATAATCATAATTTTCTTAAAATTCTATAAAATTCATTAATCATACAGGTCAATCGATTCGTTTCGATGAAAGGAATCTTTTTTTTCGTTACATAAGCTTTGAATTTTCATTGTTTGAGAAGTTATAGTCGAAAAATCAATTTTACAAAAATTCAAAATCTACGTAAAAATTTTAAAATTCAATATTTTGAAAAATCCTTTGGCACGTTTTGAGATATTAGTGGTTTCAATATACCCTACAAATTTCATCAATTTATCTACAACTGTCTTTAAGTGAATAGGGCGACAAAAAATGGAGTCATCCATACACACATACACATACATACATCCGGACAATTGATTAGAATGTTGTATTAGACATTTATCACGTGAGGAAAGTTTAATTAAACGATTTTAAAAAGATTAGAAAATGTATCGAAAACAAAGCTTCCCCTATGAGGAAGCAAAATATTGGAACTTTGAATTCGTTTGAATCCCACGAAGCCACTTGGAATTTTTTAGAATTTATGACGCCTTTCGATTGTACATTTTGAAAATTTTTCATACTGTTTAAAACTATTTAAAGATTATCATATAGTATTTAAATGGAATAAGGAAAACTTTGCATTTAAACTTCAATTTCTGCTTGAATTTATTGCACACACATATATATATATATATATATATATATATATATTCATTCAGGATACATTTACAATAAAATCGCTTCACTGATTCATATAAAGCGAGTATTTTGTCTAATCCACGCATTGTATTCGGGTAGTTGCAAGTCTATGTAAATATCAGGATTTATCTGATCCTTAATTTCAGGTTTAAGAACGTGAATTCCAGCCAGCATATTATTAACAACTAAAGGAGCACCGAGATCAGTGCGGGCACAGTATTTTCGTTCATGATGAGTGCAAATCTGTTTATGACTAATTAAAAAATGCTCTCGGTAGGCATTTTGACACTGTCTGTGGTCCATTATTGGTATATTGATTTGGCGTAGTCTCCGTGGGAGTCCCGGGGTAGGACTAAAATGTAATAAAATAGCAATATATGTAAAGCAACATTACGATTCCATCATCTAAAAACAGCTTACACTAATGAATTGGAATTCGGGAATTAGAGCAAATAATTACATATTATGAAAAGTAATATATGGCAAACATAGATACAAAATTAAATATGAAAACCAGGATACACAAATGTTATGGTGAAAGTAAATTCGGAAATATGAAAATTATGTCAAGTGAAATTTGGAGAATATTCATGCGCCTAGAAGGTTTCATGCAGCATAAATTTTTATTAGTTAATGTATTGAATATATATGTATGTATTTAACATATATTATTGACAACTTACAATAATGGGTAGCAGGTCCCCCAACCAGTCACAGTAACCTCTGTACCTGCCGGTAAAGGTCCTGCATACAGCTGTATGCTTTCTGTTTTTGGACCAAAAATAAAATGAGGTTCGACAGTTAGTAAGGCAATGCCGTCAAAATGTTCATGTGGAGGATTGCCGAAATTTGTTAATTTCGATGTTACGGTGTGATTTGAACCCGTTTGAGAATATGCTGAACCAGAGATAATTTCGTACTTTGATACATTATGCAGAACACACAGCGCAGCGGTGATGAGTGTGTAATGCGACAGTATAGCACCTACACAACTTGCTTTAGCTGTAGTTTCTTTAATAAGCACCATGTATTTAGCATGCTCAATTGATGTTCGACCACGTCCCACTTGGTCGAGATCAACTACGCGTTTTTCGCGTACAAGAAAATCTGATGGTTCCCCTGAAAGTTATTTCATAAATTGATCTATCAATATTTTATTCCTTATTATAGGTACATCATCATCTATACATGGGACAATATGGGACATTCTGTGAAAAGGCTGGTGTAATTTTACTTACGTATACCATCGTCTGATAAAATTGCGATAAGTTCCTGACATAAAGTCCCACAAAGTATTAAAACAAGCAGATATATTTTTTCTGACATTTTTTATACAAAAGAATTCTTTCCAGACGTTAAAGTTTCTTTTTTTTTGTTGCAATTACTGCGTTGAAGATGAATCGAAATTGTAGATATAAAAACTAAGTTCCTCTTTTATAATTGAACTTTATTTGCTACGTGTTAAATAGCCCTCAATATTTCAATTCTAGATATATTTAATTATATGACATAAGTCAATACAGGTTTTGAAACGCAAAACTGCTGGGTTGGAAACTTATATGATACATGCATGACACATATCATATCATATCAGAAAAAAAGCATTAAAAACTTTTAGTAACCATTTTTTGCATCATGGAAAAATTGAGAATGCTTACTCATTGAAATGATTACACGAAACATAAATTATTATACTTGTTCAATCTTCGTACATTCTTTCGTATTCTTTTTAATAGTACTGAATTCATCCTGTGAATTCTTGTATAATAATGAATTCAATTATTCATATATATATATTTTTTTTTCTAATGTGTACTTATTTATTTATTCATATATTAATTTATTTTAACAGTGTAATTAACATTTTTATAGCTATTTCCAATAGCAAAGAATTGATAATAATTTGTAAATTTTTCGAAATTTATATGTAGCGAATGTTTCGTGTGATCCACGCTTTGTATTCGGGTAGTTGTATATCTATGAAAACATCAGGGTTTATATTATTTCTAACTTCTGGTTTAATAACATGAATCCCAGCCAGCATATTATTAACAACTAAAGGAGCACCGAGATCAGAGCGGGCACAGAATTGTCGTTCACTATGAGTGCAAATATGTTTATGATTAATTGTAAAATAAGGTTTCAGAGCATTTTCACACTGTCTATGGTCCATTATTGGTAGATTAATTTGGCGTAGTTTCCGTCTGACTATCAGGGTATGTCTGAAATATAATAAAATATCAATATATGTAATAAGGTAACATAACAATTCCATCACACTGAGTAAAATGTTTGCTTCGGACAACAAAAGTTTTGTTTTCTGAACTAAACAGTGTTCTCAGTGCATTTGAAAACTACAATTACATGTATTGGAATGCAAATCTTCAGTTTTGAAAATAAAACGAATAATATTATTATAATATTATTATTATTTAACATATATTATTGATAACTTACATTAAAGGGTAGAAGCTCCCCCAACCATTCACAGTAACCAGTGTACCTGTCGCTAAATGTCCGGTATACAAATTTATGCTACCTGTTTTTGGACTCAAAATGAAATGAGGTTCGACAGTTATTAATGTAATACCGTCAAAATGTTCATGTGGAGAATTGCCGTAATTTGTTAATTTCGAGGATATGCTGTGATGTTGTGAACGCGGCTGAGGATGTGTTGCACCAGAAATAACTTCGTACATCGATTCATGTAACACAAAACACAGCGAAGCAGTAATGACTGTGTAATGCGACAGTATAGAACCTGCGCAATTTGCTTTAGAATCCTTTTCTTTAATAACTACCATATAGTTAGCTTCTCTAATTGATAATGAACCTTGTTCCTGGTGGTCGAGATTAATTACGCGTTTTTCGCGTAAAAGAAGATCTGATGATTTCCCTGCAAGTTATTTGATAAATTGATTGCTCTATACTTTATTCTTTAGTCTACATATACATGTATACCCGGAGAAACTTTTCATTGTAAAAATGTAATATTATAATATTATATTTATTTTTACTAAAGTCAGCAGGATACCGAAAATGTAGTAAGAAGAGTGGTTTTTCATAGCACTCTTCAAGAATTGCTTCCTTTCATAAGTTGTCAAATAAATAGCTATTATTGATGTAATTATAGCATAACTTTACAAATTTCTATTGAGAGTTAATAATCTTTAATGACAAATTGACAAATAATTATTCAAAAAGCAGTGTACTTTTACTTACGTGTATCATCTTCTGATGAAGTCGCGATAATTCCTTGGCTTGAAGTACCGCAAAGAATTAGCAGAAGCAAATATATTTTTTTTGACATTCTTTACACAAAATAACACTTTTCAGATGTTAAAGTCTTTCTTTTTGCAATTTTTGCGTTGAAGATTATTACAAATGTTACATATAGAACATTGTCTGTCTTTTATATAATTGAACTTTATTTGCTTCATGACACCGATTGTGAAATTCTACGACGAGACAATAAATGAGATTTACATTAGTATGTATTAAATTATAAGCTACGTGTTAAATAGCCCACTATATTTCAATTTTAGATTTAAGTAATTATAAAACATAAGTTAATACGCGTTTTGAAATACGTAACTAAACTCGAAACATATGATGTTTGCATGACATTCAAGATTTAACCGTCTAGCAGATTTTTTCACTAATTGCTAAAAACATAATCAGCATATAATCATAATGTTTATCCTTCCTGTATTATTACCTGATTTTTTTAACCATTAAATTCATCGTGTGAATTCTTGTATAATAATGAATTCAATTATTCATATGTATTGGAAATATGGTTATAGAAATAACACAATAATTGAGAACAAAGATATTAATTTTATTTAAGACACTTGGAAGGCAGGTCTTTAGTTATCGAGATGCGATTTTAGACTGAAGACTTAATGTGTCACACAAAGCTCATACACACCATACTCATTTCAATCCATGGTTATAGTTTACATTATATAGATTATATATATAGATTACATACACTCTGAGATCTTTGTTCCATACCTCCCAGAATATATGACGAGTAACCTAAACATTAAAATACTACGAAATGTAGATTATGTTTTTGCCCTATATACATTTTTAATTGTTGCAATAATTCAACAATATGTATTTTTGTTAATGCATACTTATTTATTTGTTCATATATTAATTTATTTTAACAATGCAGTTAACATTTTTATAGCTATTTCCAATAGCGAAAAATTGACAAGAATTTGCAAATTTTTCGAGATTTATATGTAGCGAATATTTCGTATAATCCACGCTTTGTATTCGGGTAGTTGTATATCTATGAAAACTTCAGGGTTTATATTATTTCTAATTTCTGGTTTAACAACGTGAATCCCAGCCAGCATATTATGAACAACTAAAGGAGTACCAGCATCAGTGCGGGCACAGTATTGTCGTTCATGATAAGTGCAAATATGTTTATAAGTAACTAGAAAAAGAAGTCGGTAGGTATTTTGACACTGTCTATGCTCCATTATTGGTACATTGATTCGACGTAGTCTCCGTTCGCGTCTCGGAGAAGGACTGAAATGTAATAAAATATCACCATCAATTTTTTACTGTTATATCTCATGCGTATTTAATATATATTATTGATAACTTACGATGCTGGGTAGCTGGTCCCCCAGCCACTCACAGTAACCATTGTACCTGTCGGTAAAGGTCCTGCATACAAATTTATGCTTCCTGTTTTTGAACCAAAAACAAAATGAGGTTCGACAGTTATCAAGGCGATACCATCATGTTGTTCATGTGGAGGATTGCCAAAATTTGTTAATTTCGATGAAACGTAGTGACTTGAACCATAGCCATGGTTAGTGAATGCTGTACCAGAGACAATTCGGTAGTTCGTTTTTTCTAACTTAACACATAGCTCAGCGGTGATGACTGTGTAATGCGACAGTATAGTACCTACGCAATTTGCTCTATCCATTTCTTTAATTACTACCATGTATTTAAGTTCTTCAATTGGCGCATGATTAAGTGGTTCCGCGTCTAGATCAACTACACGCTTTTCGCGTGCAAGAAGATCTGTTGATTCCCCTGCTAGTTGTTTGATAAAATGACCGCTCAATTTTATACGCTGAAACTGGCGGCCAGATTCTAGCGGCCAGGGAAATATTCTCGGAAATATTTCCATGTATTACAACTTCAAGTCAGTCGTTGTAACGAACGAAAGATTACCTAACGATAGGTATTGAAAATAATTAATTTCTTGCGAAAAACAGTTTTGCAAACGGAATTTTCGCTTATATTCAAATACTACATTATTCAATGATAATATCTCTTATTTTTAAAAGGATTTATCGTGGTATTTAAAGCCAGGATAAATTTTGCAACGTACGGTCACCTAACGATAGGTATTGAAAATAATTAATTGCTTGCTAAAAACAGTTTTGCAAACGGAAATTTCGCTTATATTCAAATACTACATTATTCAAAGATAATATCTCTTATTTTTAAAAGGATTTATCGTGGTATTTAAAGCTAGGATAAATTTTTCAATATAAGGTTACATTGGAAAAAAAATGTAATTTATCCTGGCTTTAAATACCACGATAAATCATTTTAAAAATAAGGAAAATTATCTTTGAATAATGTAGTATTTGAATATAAGCGAAATTTCCGTTTGCAAAACTGTTTTTTGCAAGAAATTAATTATTTTCAATACCTATTGTTATTTAACCTATCGTTCGTTACAACGACTGACTTGAAGTTGTAATACATGGAAATATTTCCGAGAATATTTCCCTGGCCCATAGAATCTGGCCGCCAGTTTCAGCGTCATCTCAATTTTTTATTCTTTATTCAATTCAATACTTTATTCATTAAAATCACTTTTTAAATCGGTTTAAATTACTTCTAAATCTTTAAAATTATTCAATTGTTTTGAAATTTTATGAAAAATTTACTTATTTGAAAAGTGCCTATATTTAGAGAATTATTCAAAAGGCAGTGTAATTTTACTTACGTGTATCATCTTCTAATGAAGCCGCTATAATTCCTTGGCTTAAAGTACCGCAAAAAATTAAAAGAAGCAAATATATTTTTTCTGCCATTCTTTGTACAAAATAATACTATCCAGATGTTAAATTTCAGCTTTTTGCAATTGCTACGTTCAAGACGATACCAAATGCTAATTTTATAGCTTTGTTCGTGTTTTAAAATTGAATTTTATTTGCTTTACGATACCGATTGTAAAATTCTAACATAAATAGATTAGATGTAAAATAAGGAAGTTTTAAGTTATAATATTGTCAGTAATAAATTTTAGACCTGTGTGGAGTCACCCAAAATATAGAGAGCCTATAATCATAATGCAATAAAGTTTAATGACTAGTAAAAGATTTTTTTTATTTATGTTTAACATTTTGGAAAAGTTGAGATTGCTTACTTATTGAAGTGGTTACATAAAACATCAATTATAGTTTATTAAATTTCCTGTATTATCTCATATTTGTTTTAATACTATTAATTTCATCTTATAAATTGTTATATATATATATATATATTCATGTGTTCATTTATTTATATATCAATTTATTCCAACAGTGCACAGAAAAAAAGTCTTGATTCAAGCCCAAGAATAAACTAGTTTTAAGGTGTAACAAAAAGAAGACTACTGTATCTAAAAACTAGCATTCGATTGAGGTTTCAAAAGAAAATGCTTGTAGAATTAAAAAGAAGCCGTTTCATGGGCTTAAATGTATCCCTAAGTTAGAATGCAGATTTAAAATTAGTCGCTATACGGATTGAAACTAGTCGCAAGAAAGAATGAAGGCTTAAATGAAGAACTTCTAAAGACTAAAAATTAGACCATAATGCCAACATTAATTAAGTCAATATATAGCTAAAATATAGCTATAATTAAACGTAAGTACTGAAAGCAAAGATTTACAGAAAAAGTTTGTTTATCAATATGAGGCTATAACAACAATTTTTTAACTGAAAATAACTTTATTTTAAGAAAAAAAAAAAAACATTGTCGTTATAGCTCCATATTGTTAAAAACAAACTGTTTCTGTAAATCTTTTGCTTTTGAATAAAGTGAAATTTTTTTGTGATTATGAAAGTGAGGTATTTTATACATTTTAAATGTCAATTTACATAAAGAATAAAAAACATGCAATAAAAACAGTCTGTACAGACTAACTCTTAAATCACAAGTCTGTATTGACTAAGTTTTAAATCTAAAACGAAGGTAAGGAATTATAATTTATAATCAGGAAGAATTATAGTACACAATTTTAGATTAAGTCAGTTAATAATACGAAATATTAGGGATGTGTTGCACATTTCGGAACAAAATTAAGGCACATTAATTTAATTTCCGTGAAAAGCAGTGAAATTCTTTTCGTTCCAATAATTTTCAAGAATATTTATTGTTTTTCACCTAAAAAGTTTTTTTCTGTCGCTCACAGCGTTACAACACCGTTCACTATTCCCGTTCCGATTCTACAATTTCGCCTCTAGAGGGCTAGAAATTATTTTCTTCACAATCTTCATTTTAGCCGACAAGATCTTACTACATTACTTAGACATATCTGGCTACTTTTAAGACTAATATTTAAAACTAAGTCTTAATAACGTTTTATTTTTAATTTTACAACTGTTAGAACTTATTTGAAGTTAATCTTAATGCTTTAATTAAGTTATCCACTTAGTTTAAGCCAAATCTAAAAAAAAGTCTTGCATGAATTTAAGACTTTTTTTCTGTGATGTACTTAACATCTTTTCAGTTATTTCCATCAGCGACGATTTGACAAAAATTAGTAAAATGCAGATTCATGCATATTGAATATGTCGCCTAATCCATCTATTGTAGTCGGGTAGCTGCAAATTTATAAAAATATCAGCCATTATTTCACCAGGATGTTCTGGTTTCATAACGTGAATCCCAGCCAGCAAATGTTGAAAAACTAAAGGAGCACCGATATCAGAGCGGGCACAGTATTGTCGTTCACTATAAGTGCAAATATGTTTATAATTAACTGAAAAACGATGTCGGTAGAGATTTTCACATTCTCTAAGGTCCATTATTGGTACATTGATTATGCGTAGTCTCCGTGGGATTCTCAGGGGAGGTCTGAAATGTAATAAAATATCAATATATGTAGAAAGGTAACATAATATTCCTATCACTTTTGTTCGAGCAATACCCCCACTCTGACGCCATTGCAAGGTGCAGCACTATTCAGGGTTACCGAAAAGTGTACTTTTCAGCGATCTTGACACTATTGCGAGAGAGCGATTCTAGGGATACCCAAATCGATTCCGATTCCTTCGAAGAATCGAAGGATTGATTCTTATCGATTGATTCTCAACCCTAAGCGATTCTAGTTCTTGGGAGGACAAAACGCATGAAGAGTGGGGGCACAGCTCTTAGGACAAAAGTCGTATTAACAATAGTCACTGCACTAATTGACAGAGTTGACTGTAGTTTCCCTTCTACCCTTATTCAATCAAATTTAAACATCTATTTTTCTCAGTGTTAAGAGTTAACAACATTAATTTTTAACAATTAGATCTCATGAATTTAATATATATTATATCATTGAAAACTTACACTAATGAGCAGCTGCTCCCCCAACCACTCACAGTGACATGTGTACCTGCCGGCAAAGGTCCTGCGTACAACTGTATCATTCCTGTTTTCTGACCAAAAATGAAAGGAGGTTCGACATTTATCAAGGCAATACCATCAAAATGTTGATTTATAATATTGCCGGAATATGTTAATTTTGATGTTATGTTGTGATGATTTGAACGCTGGTTAGGGTATCCTGTACCAGAGATAATTTGGTACGACGATGGTTGATAAGTAACACATAGCTCGGCGGTGATGACTGTGTGATGCGACAGTATAGCACCAACGCAACTTGCTTTACCATCTTCTTTAATTTCCACCAAATAGTTAACTTGCTCAATTGGTATTTGACCATATCCCACCTGGTCGAGATTAATTACACGTTTTGCGCGTAGAAGAAGATCAGATGATTCCCCTGCAAGTTATTTGATAAATTGATTGCTCCATACTTTATTCCTTCACAGAAAGAACAAGGACTGAAAGTGTTTACAGCTGAAATCAGTTTTTAGGCTGAATTTCAGTCTTAAGTCTGTTTTTAGTCTTGTTTTAAGACTAAGAAGTCCTGTTTTTAGATTTCTTAGTTTTAAACCAAGACTAAAAACTGACTTAAGATTGAAATTCAGCCTAAAAACTAATTTCAGCTGTAAACACTCTCAGTCCTTATTTTTTCTGTGTTATTTTAGGTACAATATATATATATATATATATATATATATA